>RJWH01000623.1:113353-229012 GCA_004363575.1 Solenodon paradoxus | reverse complement strand
TTAAAACTCACCTTGCCTTTTTTCTACCATTCATTCCATTAAACTATTTTAAAATTTATTCTAACTCCAACACTGTACTTTCATGCATTATTGTGTATTCAAAATTAAAGGGTTGACTGCTTTGGCAATTATAGGGAAAATTTAAACAAAAAAACTAGACTATATTCTACAGAGGATCCAAATTACAGTAGTGACCAGTTTCACACTGATTTAATCTAGAACTCAAGAAAACCAATAGAACTTAAAATATCAACATTTTATTTGCATACTTCATTTCTAATCAGCAAAGATTATCAAATATGAACTGTATACAATAAAATCTAAGAAGATGAGAACATAGTGTTATCAAAATATGACTGTTACAGTGATAAGGTAAAGATATTTAAATGAATTCATTTTCTAAGGGGTCTTAGGCCTGTCAGTACTGTATAAATGATAAGAATATCTTATCTTGCCATATAACAAGATGTCATTCTAAATTGTGTTTTTTGCTAGACTGACTTCTTTAGTACTAGCAGGCATTTAATAGAATCTCTTTTAGCTACACATAAGTAAACAGTCCTGAGTAGCTTAACCAAAAAAAACAGATAAGGAATGATTGAACCAAGCCCCAAACCAAGAACTCCTGCTCTAGATACCATGTGTTTTCCCACTGCTACAGGCACACGTACAATTCTAAACACACATTTCAAACAGAATGTGCAATTCAGAAACTTTACTTCAAATTATAACCTTGTGCCCTAATTATTTTCCATCTGTATTTATCTTTGTAGCTTTCTTATCCTGGGGGTTCTCTCTTTTGGATCACTTGCTATCTGATTTTTCTGAACATCCCTGTTTATCTTTCATTTCATCTCCATAATTGCTTTCCATTTTTAGGCTTTCTCTCAACTTTTATTTTATTCTGAGTTTTTTCTTTTTATATTTTTGAAAATATAAAATAACATGACTTCATTATCAAGAACTTAGATATTATGTATATACTCCAATTCTTAGTTGTTTTTGAAGCTGATTTGCCCTTTATAATTTTCAAAAAGTTATTACAGCTTTTTGGTCCCTTGGAATATCTGTTTTGAAATCTACTTTGTAAGTTGAGATTCAACAGATTTTTAAAAAATGGAAGGAGTGTGGTTAGAATACAGAACAAGGTTTTGGCATATGATCATCATGATTCAGTGGATAAGTAGAATTTCCAATTGTTATATCAGTTTTAAACCAAGTTATGCATTGCCCAATTCAGGAAGTAGGATTCTTCCAACATGTTGGAGCTGCTCTCTGGCAGAGAATTAGGTGCTTTGAGAACAGAACAAAAACCAACAGAGTTTATGGTGTGGTATAGTCCCAGATCCTCAGCGTTTCTGAAACACAAACACAAGACACTTTAAAGGCAAAAGATTTTAATATGTTAGTATCTAGCATTTCTAATGCTTAGAAATGTACTCTTATCACACTCAAAAAAAGTCAATATTTTAGATTTTGGAAATTTTACATGTTTTTGAATGAGAGACAGTGAAGAGTTTTGAAAACCTGAGAGTTCCAATCCTAGAGCAGTCATTTACCTTGGGTCCTTGGAACTTCAACTTCTGAGCCTCATTTGCAAATGCTGCATTGTTATGAAAATTGAAACAGTGTACACAAAGTGCCTGACAAATAATGAATTCCCAGTGAATAATAAAGCTTATGATGACAGTGGTGGTTGGGAAGTGATCAGTGATGATAGTGGTGACGATGACACTGATGGCGATGACAGTGTGATGGTGATGTGATCAAGATTTCTCACCAATTAAAGGAGGAAAAAGAGAAAATTAAGCCTTTGGATACATCTGAAGAGCAGGCAAAACTGACGCAAAAAAATAACATATAACTGTGAACATCTTAAAAGTAACAATTTAGAAATGAGATTGCTAATTAATAAATAAGTTTCTAAAGAAAAAAATACACATTACTTTCAAAGAAGACCCAGAGAAATAAATCAGAAAAATCTATACAGATGTATATTTGACCTTGGTGTAACAAATAATTTTAAAAAGAATTTTCCAGAGAGTTAATTAGCACATTAACATTGGTTTTCCCAAACTTTGACATACTAATTTTTTTTTTAGCTTGCAGTGCATGATTGAAAACAATAGAATCTTTCTTAAAATTAACCATTTAAAGTTACTGCAATGTCAATGAAGGAGACAATTCAAAAATAAGAAACAAGTTGTAAAATGTAGTTGCTGGAAAGTGACTTGTAGAGTTTTACTCTATATTATTGTGTTTGTTTGTGATTTTAAAATAGCAGAGGCTCCAGGGAGAACCTGATTCCTACTGAGGAAAGACATGCATGCTACTCTGTTATGGTCCATACATAGAAATGCTTCTCTTCAGAGTCAGTTTTACAATAAACAAAAATCAGACTAGGGCAACAAGAATAGCAAACCTGAGTAAAGGCACCAAGGGATGAATCTACCTGGCAAAACTTTTTCAGATTCTGGTTATCAAATCAGAGTTCTCAAATGTGGCAATGGGTCCCTTTTTGCATTTATTTTGTCTTAGATCTAAGGCAAATGCAATCCGTAAGTCTATCATCCTTCTGTGTATTCAACACTTCACTCACTTTTGTAGGAGAAAGTCCACCAGAAGGAGCCCTGGCTGACAGACTAGCAGGAGACCTTCTCATGTCCCTCCCTGGTTTTGCTCCAGTGACTGATGCTAAATAAAAACAGCAGAGAAACTTCTCCATAGCAGTTATTTCTACCACCTTAGCTTTGTTTTTACTTTAAATTTTTCTTTTTATTTTATTGAAGTAACATCACATTGTGACATTATATAAGCTTAAGGTAGGCATTGTTCAAATCAGCATCAGTTGACAGTACATTCAATAATTATTTAAATTAAGCAAGAGTCAAAAAAACCACAAACGGAATTTTAAATACAGCCTTCAATTAAAGAAACATTGTACTCTAGCTCCCTCACTTGGGTCTTAAGTGTTGAATAACAGCCTCCAAATAATTATTTCCTCTAGCCCACAGCCTTCTCCCTTTTGGTACACTGCCCATGTAGGCAGCCAGCACTAAGTATCTGATAACATGCCTTGTCGGGCCATGTAGAATAATATTTTGTTCCAAGCCCTGGAATCATGCTCCTCCACAATCTAAGTCTCCACGCCCAGCACATCTTGTCTCTTGGGAAAGCCACAGGGTTTCAGTGGCCAATACTTAAGTTATTTTGATTTCTTCCAAACCACGATGAAAAAGATTTGAAATTTCTTTTTGCTTATGGTCCACTGAATATATTCACACCTTCCAAAAATTCTGAAGAAAGTGAAGATGTCTCTGAAAACTAAATTTTATTATTGCTGATATTGCATGTGTGTTTAAAGACTGTTTATGGAAACTAATTTATGTATACTTCTGCTCTCAAATTCAGTGTTACATGAAAAGATGCAAACTTAAATGTTTTCTCTGATAGGTACCTTGGTTTTACACATACATTGAATTCTCTTCTGTACCTTTAGTCAGACACTCAGTCCTACTGTAGAGATAAAAAAACCAAGGTCCAGGAAAATAAATTATTCACATTAAAAAACACAGTTTTGCTTTAAATGTGATCTTTGGAGATGTTTCAGCCTGAAACTGGGCTCTTTTTTCCCCTTTCTTTAGATTACCTGTGGCTTCTAATAAGTGATACATAGGTAAAGGTGACATTGGTTAGATTATTGAATTCTCAAGGGAAAGGTATAGGCTGGAAAGTATTTTTACCTAGGCTAGCTGCAGAGTGAAAAAAGAGTTGTGAAAATTGCCATCATCAAAGTAGTATTTGATAACTATGTGGCTTTATTGTACAGAATTAGAGGAAACTTAGCTTTACATACTATTTCAGCCACCCCAACCCCTTCTCCACTTTCTGTTCTCCTTATCTCCTTTCACACTGTACCTGAGGTATGTCTTGGTTTATAACTTAGAGTACTCCCAAACAGAACACTCTGCAGATCATGTTTGTAGAGACCCAAGTACATTTGTTATCCTGCAGCAAACACAGTTTGAAAGAACAGTCATTACTCCTATAATTAAGCATTCCCTAATTTACAAACCTAATGAATCAAGATGTTGGACAGCTGACGGTCTTCTGGTAGGAAACACAAGTGTATGCTCCTCCTGTACTTGTTCCCATCGTGCTCCAGTGCTGCAGAGGACATAACCAGTAACCATCAAGAAGGTTCCCTGAGGAATCACACAATGGAAGGGAAAATTCTAAATTTAAAAGGACCGATGAGTTTGAGCAGCTGGACAACTGAGTTTCAGGAGAAGGGGAAGCTGTCCCTTTTTAGGGAGTTCTGCAACTGTTAAGAAACAGTCTCCAACACGATAAATTTCATCTCAGTAGAAATTTCTGAATCTGTTGAATTTCCTAAGCCATTGATGAAATGATGAAAATAAATGAGATAAACCCAAGTAGAAAGTATTTTTTAAATTTTCTCTCAATCATTGAAAATTGTACATGCTCATGGTTTTTTTCTGCCCCAATTTGACTCCGTAAGCCTATCTCCCAGATGGCTCGTGGAAATCACATTCATTATCTCCCCAAATACTTTATATAACAGGACTGCAGTTTGATAGTCTGCAGTACAGTCAATAGGAAAAGGTTGATTTTATTTCTTTCCGTGTGACAGTCTGTGTAAAGAGGTGGTGCTCTGCATCCTATCTTCCTTCAGTTCGCGGAGGTGCAGCAATAGCAGGATGGCGTTAGTACACTGAGCCATCAAACCTTAAGTTTGGAAACGTACGGGGTGGATGCAGGGGACATGAAATTTAGTGAATGGCCCTTTTCTTCCTGCACACTACGGTCTAACTTTCAGGAAAAGGCTTATGTAGTCAGTCTCTTCGGTATAGATGAATTCTTCCTCTCATGATTCATTAAATGATTCATGGGTCAGCAATCGACCTTCTCTGCACAAGACAGGATTGAGACATCCTGAGAAGCAGGCTGGACAAGGTTCCACATTCCATGGCCCTTTCACAGAGCAATGGGACATAGGAAGAGGGACAGAAAATACAAGTTTTGCCTCCGGGTCTCTAAGGTAAGACCATCTTGACTTCTGTATATCTTATGAATCAGAAAACCTATGTCATTTGCTATTTATGAGAGGAATTATCAAGTCTGCCAATAAAATAAATACAATTTTCCTAATTTCCAGGTGTCTACGCAAAAGAACGTCTCATTTCGCAGACCAAAACATATAAAATTGCATTTGATGGGCAACTTACTTAATGTGCTGAATTTTTAATTCAGAAGCTCAACTCGTTTAAACAAATTTTAAGGCTAAACAATATAGCAGTTACAGCTCTCTGACAAATTGTTTGTAAGCAGAAAAATCAGCCAAGCCAGAAGCTTTCTGCTGTGAGCACTTTTGTTTCTCCCCTTTTGTTTTATTAACCTCTCCACAGCTGGTGCAGTTGAAAACACTCTTTCATCACATGCTTAGCAGAAGTTCAAGTACAGCTGAGATTGCAGCCAAGAATCTGTCTGCTGGATTCACTGTCAGAATGTCATGTTTCACTTCTAACCTAATTCCTATCTGATACAGCTGACGGAAACAAAGAAAATCTGCAGCAGGAAAGACTCTCTCTGGACCTTTGCAAGCTGATTATTCCCTAGGAATCAAGGATAAGAAAGTCTAGCAGACTAATAAGTTTCTCACATTCATATAATAACTCAGGATTCTGCTTGTCTACCTTTTTTTATATAGTAAATAAACCGTTTACAAATCATGAAGCTATTGGATTATAAAGCAATAATGCACTCTTGTCGGTTATGACAGAATTTATAAAATAAAATTACTATGTATAGAGAATCAAAAATATACAAGGTTTCTTCTTCCCCACTTTTTTAACAAAACACTTTATATTCCTAATCTTTGTACCTTGGCATCATTTTTGTCATCTTGGGGACAGCCGTGATGACTGGTTAATATCTAGGTAAATGCATTCATTGACTATTGCTTCAAGATGATTATATTGGCCGCCAGAATGTTTTCTATAAAATGAAATGAGTACTAAATTCATCTCATTTTTCTTGGGAAAGAATACATTTTCAGCAGCATTTCCCAAACGACATTGTTTAGTTAAAAATTTGCCTCTGCTGTAGTTTACTTTCTTCTCTAATATAGTCATAATTTTTAGCATTCAAATATTGGTGAATTATTGATAGGATCCTTTCCCAATTGTATTTACATATACTTCTCTTGTGGAATTTGGTCCATAAGCACATTGATATAAGTTGAATGTCTTATAACCTTTGAGAAATGGTGATACCACAGTACGGAAAATATCATGGTGCTTATCTGGTTCATTCTGTCAATAAAAAGATACATATTTATTAGGAATCTGCTATGTGCCTGGCACTGTTCTGAGGACCTAGAGATACTGTCATGAACAAGGAGATAAAGTTCCAGAGATCTGCTGCATTGAAGTGGGCAAACTCAAAGAGAAAACAAAAATATAAACATCACAGTAAGTTTGCAAGGACTTTCTTACTGAAAATGAAAACTGGGTGATGAGAGAGAGAATGACTGGTAAAGTTCTATAATACTGGGTGATCAGACAATTTCCCTAGAAAGGAGTATGATTAATTTCAATTATCCCCTACAATAAGAAAGTATCCCATGTAAGGATTCGTGGAGAAATCCATAGTTCGAAGTCCCTGAGTCAAGAAATTCAAAAAAGATCCGTAAGGCTGAAAAAGTTTGAGTTTTATTGTAAAAGTAATGGGAAGCCCTTGGAAGAATTCCAAACCAGGAAATAACATAATTTGATAGCTGCATCAAGACCATCACTCTATTAATTAGGTGGAAAGTGGGAATTAAGAGATTATGATGGCATTTGAAACCAAATGGTAGTTGATATATTTGGCTATTAGACACAAATTAAGTTAAAATAAAATGTTCAGTAATATTTCTCTACTAGATGATATGCATTCCTTGTCCTGAGTCCCCTGAAGGCCGTCCACCTCCCTGTCTCAGCCATCCTGCTCTCTTCCTCAGACCCTTCAAATTGCCTCACTGATACAGTAAGTAAAGAGTTAAGTCCTGGCATAGCAGGGAACTTTCAGGACTTCAATATTCCTGCTTACGGTCCAAGGTCCTGCCTTATATATTATTAAATATTTTGAATATCATAACGTGTAGGAATAAAAATATGCATTTCACAAATACTTATTAAGCACTTGTGACACTCCAAATACTGTTTTACATCCTGAGAATATCTAAATGAAATAGACAAACATATCTACATTGTAAAGAAGCTGACAGATTTGGTTTATGTTTTAGAAATAAAGTCCTTGCTGGTGAATTAATGTGGGAAGAAGGAAAAGAGAGAAAGAAAACTCCCAAGTTTTTTACTCAAGCAACTGGTAGAGTTTCTTGCTGTTTGTTTGGAAGGGGAAAACAGGAAGGAGTAAGATTATAAAGAGAAATCTTTTCTCACGCTTCACAGAAGATCTAAATTCCCAGAAACATATGTGGAGAGACCAATGAGAAATCTTTGAAAAAGAATAGTCACTTATTCTAGCTATGAGCCATTTCCTCACCTGTAAGTCTGGAACATGAATATCTACAATGCATACTTCAGAGAGTTGTGGTAAATGATCCAATGTGGTATAACATATGAAGCCTGTGCTTTTTTTTTTTTTTTTTTCTGGTGAAATGTGTTTTGCTATCACAAAAGCATCATTAAGAGTTTCATGCAGATTTCTGGGACTCATCAGTCTTGATTTTTCCAGGGTCTCCCCAGATAGAATTGCAGGAGATAAGAATGGGCAGAGAAGAGCTGGGATGCTGGTAGATTAGACCAGTAACCCAAAGTTCCTAAAAATTAAGAGACTTATAGAAGATCTGAATATCAATTTTTAAAACTCCAGGGACAGAATCACTTTCTATTTTCTTTCTTTTTTTTCTTTTTTAAATAAAGAAAAGTTTCAAGCAGGAATGAAGGGAAGTAGGTGGGCAGGAAGAGGGAGGCTGAAGCAGCACTTTATTTTTCTTTAGTTGTTCACATCACTTGTTCCGCCTGCACCCAGACTTTGAACCCAGGACTTTGGGATGCATGTGGGACTGCTCCCAGAATGTGCTAGACGGCTAGGTCACCAGGGCACAACCATTGAATGCTTTCCTTAGCATTAATGAAAAAACAAAGTGATTTTTATATCACTGTATATTAAGTAGTGTCATTTGCAATTAGACAATGTTGCCTGATATAATTTTGAAAAGGAAGAGAGGAAAAGGAGTAAGTGATATAATCTACATGCTTCGTTCATGTTTTTTCTATTTCATGTCTTTGCAACTGTACGACATGGATCACATATGCAACACTTCCCTTCCGGAGTTTTTGGAAGATGTCGAGAGTGCCTGAGATCATGTCTTTCAAATGTTTGTTTTTGTTATACCAGCAGCACACGTAGTATAGAGTGGAAAAACCATTTGTGGGCTACAACGTGTTGGTTATGTTTTATATCTTTTTACTCCCCCATGGAAACCACAGCATCTTGTATTGATTCCAAAGCATTTACCATCCTTCACTGATAAATAAATTATTATTGAAGACAGCAGATGACAAGAATATCATGTGTCTAATTTACTTTACCTAGAGCTTAAGTTCAAAGCTTTGGCTTGATTCCTAAGGGCCTTTGCACCCTCCATACCATACCAAACAACTCTTAAAAATTTCAGCAGTTCAAATTCTTTGCCAATATTTCTCAGTTCTTCTTTTCCCCTCTTAAGGAAGTAATAATTTAACCTTTTGAAACTTAATAACAATTAGACATTATGGTGTATTAGTTAACAGTACAAGAATTGGAATCAAGCTACCTGGTTTTGTAGCCTAGTTATATGGCTGACCTTGGACAAATTATTTAAGTACTTTGTGCTTATGCAAAATGAGAGAATTGATAATGCCCATATCTAGGGTTGTCATGAGGAATACATATAAAGATCTTTGAACACTGTTGACATAAAGTATGGATTCCACAAGTGTTAGACACTTACGTTCTTATAATATGACATAGCATAGGCAATAGCAAAAAGAAAAGAAATTGGAGTGCATATATTCATTATACTATAATTTAATACTAGTAAGTAGAAAATGACTATAAAAGATCTTTGTCTCTAAATCAATCAAGATCGAGAGCACAATTAGAACATATACATAAAATGTCTGTCAACTACATAAACATTTGTGAGATACATGGGATGTTCCAGGGAGTGTGATCATACAGAAATTGTAAATGTAAACAGGTACAAACCCTGTCCTCAAATAATGCATACCACCATGAGAAGAACAGATTAAATGTCAATGAGGACATATTTTTGTTTCTACCTAACAAGTTACAAACTTCTATATAGAACAGTGTGGAATGTGCTAGAACAGAGAAGCAGAGCGTGAAATGACTTGTGAAAGCAGAGAAAATGAATCCAAAAACTCTTCTAGGAAGAAATGATGCTAGATCTGATTCTTATGGTTTAAGTAGTTTCTAGGAAGACAATCGAGGGGCAAGGGATCAGCCGTCTTAGGTGCATAAAGAAGTAGACACATGGCAGCATGAGATATGATAACCAAATCTGGGTAATTCATATAAATATATATGACTGAAATGATGCAAAGTGTCTAGAGGCATCAAAGGAATTGAAGATGGAGAATTTGTCGTGGGTCAGATCATACAAGGTGGGATATATAAGATTTGGAAGTGATCTTGAGGTTGAAGGTAATGAGGTGACTTTGATGAGTCTGAGCAAGGAAAGTTGTGTATTTTCAAAATATCTAACAACATCCCCACCATAACCCTTAGCATTCCTTATTCCTCTTCTCTATTTTCCTTTTTGGCACTTATCAACATCTGACATACTTTTTGATTTGTTGGATGTCAGTCTCCGCTGTAAGAATATGAGCTCCATAAGGACAGATGAATAAACACCTGTCTTAAATTAAACATGTATTAAATAAATACACATAAAGATTGGAGAGAGAGAGAGAGAGAGAGAGAGAGAGAGAGAGAACAACATACAGGACGAACTTCATGTAATTTCTCACCTTCAAACACTACATATCCATTTACTTGTTAGTCTTTTCTTCTGAGAGCAAGCTATTTTGATGAGGTAGGCAAAATCTTATAAATGCTAGGATTAAAATATAAATCATGATTCTCCTGGTGACTAGTTTCAATTACCCTTAAGGAATGCTTAACTCAGACATCAATGATTTGTTATTACTTCTTTCTCAAGAACAGAAACAAAGCATCTAGCAATATCCAAAATAGATCTCGAAGGCCAAATGCTTTTTTTTTAAAGGGGGGGAGGTAAAAATTACAATAAAATATCTGTATTTGACAATATTTTATCTTTCTATAAAAAACCATGAAAACTTATCTTTTTATAGCTTTTTACTTTAGTAATTATGTAACACAATAATTATTCATTAATTTGTACACCTCGCAATAGAAGTGTTTGAATGATATATACCTTCAATTTCTTAAATATACATTAAATTCTTTAAAACAGACTCCTTATACATTTAAATAATTAGTTAATTATACTGAGTGAGGTTTTAATCTGGACAATTCATGGAGTCCAACTAACACCCACCAGGTTTTCCAGAAGTAACATGCTCTCACATGGTTTCATGACATTTTCTTACCCACCGGGGCAAAAATCAGTTGGGTTTCACTGTGCTGTAGTGTCATGAATCTGAGTTGTACTGGGACCTTGATTGACTTCCTCCCTTTGATCACCAGGCTCATTCCCTGACCCAGTTTGAGTAGGAAAGTTCCATGCTTGATTCTATCAACCCACATCCTGCCTTCCTAAAAGCACAGGATGCAATTTTCTTTTGCTATCTCCAGAGCAGTTTATACTGTTTGTGTCTCTCTTTCATGAATTCCAAGACCCTCTCTTTGGTTCAACCCTTTGAAAGAAGCCGGCTGGACCTTCCCTGGCCTGCTCTGTTGATGAAACCTAGTGTCTGCTTTGCCTATACCGACAATGTTTCATTTTACCGAGTCTAAATGTGGTACACCACGGTGAGGTGCCCTCCATTGTCAATCCAAAGCAGTCCCCTCCTAATTACTGCTGTTGTTTGCTTAATATTTAGGAAGATACTTTGGCTTCTTCTGTTCCTTGGGAAACAGCTTGACTGACAGGAATAAAATCTTCAGAGTTTAAAATTCAATCCACTGCTTGCTGTGACTCAGAGGCAATTACTGTTCCCACCCAGATGAAAGTTCTTCTGGAATAGATATTCTTTAAAAAAAAAGAAAGAAAGAAAACAGATTTAGGAAAATATGTTATTTTGGAAAGTCAAACATTTAACATTATTACTGAAAGACTTGAAAACATATTGTGTGTCTTAAATGTTGAATTAAATAATTAGGTGTTTAAATCCAATCCTGAACAGAGAAAAAAAATTAGGAACAGAAGTAGAATGCCAAAGTATAAATGAAGAGTGCTTTGCATTTTATGTGATATTAAATGACAGCACTAATGCGGTCTTTTGAAATGTCAGGACTTGTGAAAAGTCTAAGATGTTGACTTGTCACCAAGTTAACTGACCAGAGTTTCATAAATGCTGTCAGAAGACACAGATTCCAGGGTCAGAGACAAAAGACTTCATTACTCAGGGCACCACAAGCAACATGAACTTTATGCTCCTGTTAGTTTCCCTTCTGTCCTTAGTTCCAAGAGTGCGATGAGGGGAGACCAAGTGCGTACTGTACACATTATGGGTTTGATTTGCCTCACAGCTGAGGAATTCCGAGTTTAGGAAACCCCCAATCCTGCAAGAAGTTGCTAGCAAGTGTGCACAAACTTTTCCAGAAGAGGGTGTTATCTTTATTATTCTAGTCAGGAACCCTATCTGCCCTTTATTTCAGAAGGATCTCTTATCTTTCAAATGCCATGCCTCCGAGGGGGAAAAGTCTTAAGAACATAATGCGGAACAAAAGCTGACAGAAGACCTAAAAAATTCATGGAGAACTGAGCCAAGCAATATTCTCCCCTTAATTAGTTTTTAGATATATAAAAACAAAAACTGTCATCCAACTTACAGATCATTGCAGACTTCAGTAATAAACATACCACCTTTAATTCAGGAATTATTTTGAACTTGAAAACCAAATAGTTACTATCAGCAATAAAATGTTTGGTATGTTAAGTACTGTATTGCATGTGGCACAATGTAAATTAATTCCATAAGACAGGATGTTCAAGTAATCTACATAACCCATATTAAGGTTAATACATTTCTTATAGAAGAATGTAAGCAATAATAACAAAAGTGAAGATGTTTACATTTATGTAAATTTCTAGTAGTTAGTATTTTTAAATCTTTATATAGAAAACTGAAGGAAAATATTACCTTAAAATGTAAAATGGAATATATAGTGATAGCTTTATACCGTTTTTATCTATATAACTCAACCATCAAGCTTTTCGCTCTCAGCTAAGGAGTCTCCTCTTACACTGAGAAATAGAATCAATCAGAGAAAAATCATTTAATTTCCCACTACTAAATCTATCAACCAATCAATAGCTATACTGTCTTCTCTCTCTTTAAACTGAACTGACTCCTCCTCGCTTCTAAGACATTTCATGCCCTGGATATCATCCTTTCAGCTTTTTCAGAGACTGTTTTGTTGCAATAATACCCTCTATCCTGTATCACTAATAATCTTCTTATTACTGATTCATTTTTTTGTGCATGTAAACTTATTTCAAAACACTGTTAAGAAAACTCCCTTTGACCTCGTGTTGTTCCTCAGCTATGACCCTTCATGTCCACAAAAGAAGACTCTTAATAGTCGTTATCTCCACTTCCTCACCTCCCTGTCTTCACAACCAATCATCTTTCCCTCCCCACCACTCTGCTGAGACAGTTATTTTCTAGGTCAACTTTTTAAAGTACCAAATAGATAAAATGTCAACTCATGACCCTAGACTGATATTCAGTAAACAAAATTCTACACAAAAACACAATGATCAGCTCATCTATAAAATGTAGACAGTACTTGTCTTCTCTGTTTCATAGTAGCTGTGAATCAAATGATATAATGCAAAGGAATACTTCTGCAAGCCAAAATGCACCATTCATGTAAGTATTATGATTTTCTAGACTATGAATCAAAGGCATGGATTTTGATAGTTCTTGTGTAACACTAGTTAAAACAACAAACTAGAAAATATTAGATTATCCATAGACAGTTGCTCAACAAACAAATGAATGGGTGTATACATAGATGGTAGGTAGTTAAGCAGGGAAAGAGAGAGATGGGGAGTTGGGGGAAAACACTTGATTGAGTGGAGACTTCTGGGTGAAATGAGTAGAAGCCCTCAAGTAGAATATTACTAAAGAACAGTGTGTCAACAAAATGCAGGCACAATAATATTTCTGGTGCACCCCGGTGGTTTGGCGATTAAGTCAATTGCCTCCAAAGGACAGCAGGCCACACACACCTGGGTTCCAGTGCCAGGTAGGGCAGTGGGGTGCAACCAATGTGGACAACTAAACTGAAAATAAAATAATGTGCTTCATCCTCCTCTCTCCTCTCACCTACCTACCTGCTCACCTTCATTCCTGCCTGCATTTTTCCTTAAAAAAAAAAAAAAATCCCTCCAAAGCAACATGAAGAAATTGCCCCCTTCCAATATTGTCTTAATTTTATTTAAAAAATATAAGCTTTCAAAGGATCATTCTTATCTAAGTTCCTATTTAACTGAAATTTCCTCCTATAACCATACAGCAAAGAAAAATCGCACACACACACACACACACGCTGTGCCTTTTTACTTAGTCAAGACTTAATCAAGACTAATCATCAACTAAAATATAAAACATGACAAATTCAGTAAAAATATATTTATCACCTGGTGAACCATTGCTTTAGGATTCAGTTAAAAGCTCACGAAGATGCTGAGACCTGAGATAGATAAACAACAGCTTACTTGAAAGTACTACTTAAATTATGATGGTCTCCTCTCTATAAAGTATCTAAATGTCGGTGGCCTCTGTTATGATATTCTCACAGACTTTGAACATTTTTCCACATAGTCTAATGAGAAACGGATTGGTTGATTAGATCGAAAATAAATGTGCTGTTTTCAGATATTTCCTTCAGGGTTAGCTGTTATCAGTCTACCATATTACAGTTTATGGGGTAGAGCAAGAAAGTTGGACTTCAGCACAGCATTCCCGCCAGAGTAAACAGCCACAAACCAAGGAAATCTAAAGCACATGCCTTATAGTCAGATTTAACTTGTTTTACAAACCCAAACAGCCATTCAGCTTATAAAAATTGACTTCTGCTTCGATAGCTAACATTTAATCATAAAAACAAAATAAATATACGCGTGCATGTAACTGGGCAGTAATTACAGTTTTTGCTGAAGAACCCAGCTATACAATGTGTATGGGAAACTGGCAGAGGAATAGTGACAGAAAACAATCACGGAAAATGTTAACAAACATCACTAAAGAGGTAAGGTGCATTCTGCTTTCCTTCTAGACTAGAAATATATCTTTTTGGACCTGAAATATAAGGTTATATTGTTTTCTTAATAAATTTTATCTTTGCAAATATCCTATATACTGCTCTCCTAAATTATACTATATGAATTCTTGGCTGATAAACAGTCTTAAGAGTATTAAAAGGACTTGGATTCAAATTTTAAATCTACTGCTTGCTAACTGGCATGTATGTGCCCTCAAAAGAATGTTTTAAAGAAGGCGATTAACATTGTTCAAAACCCTTGCCATGAATCACCTAGCTTTCACTTTATCCTATCAAAGCACCCCAAATTTAATGGCTATTGCTGGTATAGTTGTCTTTAGCCATTGGACTGCAAGATCTGGGTGGGCAGGCGGCCTGTCGATATTGTGAAGCACTGTTTCTTCAATACCTCCCCAATACCTAGTTCTTTCTAAATATTTACTTACTGAATGAACTGATGGATTAATGAGTGACATATAGCATTCTTCTCTGCTCTTGTATGTCTTTTACACTTCACTTGAAATAAACTTTACATCATTTTTTTTCCACACTAACTTTTCTACTCTATTTTACTGTTCAAAATTAGTTAGGGTTCTACTTGGGTATTAATTTGAATCCTCTGTCCTACCCATGTTAGCCATCAAGTTTGAGCAGAATAATCAGATTTCATAACACTATTTCCTATTGACTTTGAGAAAAGGGAGCAATCACTGATAATAACATGCAAAAAAAAAAAAAAAATCACTAACAAGCCAGGAAAGAAACTAAAAAAACAATTGCTTTTTGCACCATGATGTTTCAAAGTTCTTTTTGAAATTTATGTTGATCTACGATGTTGATGAAGGGGTGTTGGTCCACCCTGGAGGGAGTCTGTGACTGTGAATGTTAAGGTGTGCAATTTTGTCTCCACTAAAATCCTTACAAATGCTCTCCCATTTTATTCAGCAATTTCACTTCCTTGACTTATCCTAAAAAAAGAGTCAAAGATTTATAAAAATATTTGTGTGAGGACTTTATGTTTAAGGATGTTGATTAAAAATAAAGTAAAAGTGTAATCACAGGAGGGCAACTTAGTACAAATGGAATACCAGGCAGTTATTAAAATTAATGTAAGATTAGGATGATTATGTTGTATAATGATTAAGATAAATAGGTAAATCAAAAAAAAAGCATATTAAGTGAAAATTATTCCAATCATTTAAGATTTATATATATATACATTCATATACAAGCATTTCAAATAATTTATAGTGGATTTATTATATATGCATATTATATATAAAGTAGGAGAAAATATGTTTTAAACTAGATTTTATGAGGTTATGCTACAATAATAATCCTAAAATAAGGATTAAATATTTGCTCTTGTGTCATGTCAGCTAGGAGTCAACTACCTCTCTGCTGAATGTGTTCTCTTTGTTGTATTTAGCTTGAAGGAAGAGCCCTGCTTGGTACTTTGCCCCTCACATGAGAAAGAACAGAGCCAAGGAGAAACCACATGATGCCTTTTAAGATTGTATTCAGAAGTAGCATATCATTTCCATTCATGATTTATTGATCAAAGCAAACCTCAAGGACAAGTCTTCACCGCATCAAGAGGAATAATCTCATCCATCATGTAAAGAAGCAGCGAATATTAGGAAAAAATAATACAATTTACTATAATACCCATTAGCTCCTGGTAGTGATCTTAGAGTTAGTTTTTTTTTTTTCCTTCTTCATACTCACATATATTCATTTCCCTTTTCTGTAATGAACACGTGTAAATTTTTTAAAGGAAAGATGTAGGCAGGAATGAAGGCAAGTAGGCAAGCAGGAAGAGAGAAGAGGAAGACACATTCATTTTATTTTTATTTAGCTGTTCACACTGCTCTTTCCCTCTGGACCCAAGACATGAATGGGAATCCTTGGGATCCATATGGACTGCACTAGCAGAAGACAGTTGACCAAAATGTTACTCTACCAGGGTGCATTACATGTTACTTTTTAAGCAGAAAAAAAAAGCTTAGAGAAAAGGAAATAAGTATTAAGTCATATCACACAGTTTCTCTTCCATTTCACTTCTTTCTGATCAAGTCACACTGATGTCTGTTGTCAAGTGTGTTCTTATGTATCATTGGCTGCTGTGGTTGATGTGGTTGGTCTGTCCATTCCTTCTCACAGGGCCATGTGAGGTTTCCTTTTAATACTTTACAGTCTTATAAAATAGACCTATAAACTATATCACTCATGTTACTAAGGAGCTGATATTGGTAGGGGTTATAACCCAGTGGTTCTCAGTTATTTGACCATGTATCGAGATGTTTTTGTTTGTTACGACCTGAAAGGGTGGGTGGTGCTCGGATACCTAGTGGGTGGGATGCTGCTAAAGAAAGTCTCCCCTCTTCCAACAAGAAAGTATCTGGCTCAAAAATTTATTAACCACTGTCTGTCCCCCCAAAAATGTTTTTCTAAATTGTTCAAAACAGGCTTTTTCCAGTATGTATTACCTTGATATGTGGAGTTGAAGGTTAGTCAAGGCCCTGAAGGGCTCAAAAGAAACTGTTTCTTAGATATGGAGTCACTTTCAGAAACAACCTTGTAGTCAGAGACGTTTATATTAAGGCAGGACAAAAACCTAGAGGCAAGGTTTTGTCTTATGAAGTGATCCCCTCTGTGGATCTCTTTTCTTCTCGATGCACCAGGCCCTCTTCGTGTTGCTCGGCACAGGTAAGTCTTCGGTTTGTCTCATTTACTTCAGAAAGTATAGTCATGTGAATTCTCCATACTTACGTCATTCAATTTCATCTTTTCTCCTATTAATTCTGTGTGATGTCAATTCATTTGTTCATCCAGTCCACGAAGAACCTCAGAGGAATGGGGTAACATCCCAACAGCATAAGAAACCTTATGCTCCCATATTTAATGTCGTTTATATTCAAAAGGAGAACTGGGAACCTTGCAAATGCTTTGACACCTAAATCATACAGCTCAGCCTTCAGACATGTCTTCTGAAACGACAATCACATAAATGTCATCTATGATTGAAGATGGTTCTGTAAACCAGTTTTATTGACTAATCAAGGTCAATAAATACACTTATGCATCTTACCATTGGGATCAATGGTCTAAGTTAATACTTTAAATAATTTAGACATAATGTCTGAGTGATGACTGTAAGACTGAGTCCTAAGAGAAACTGCTCTGGTATTTTGTGTGGAAAATTGCTGCCAACAACAGGAGGAATATTTGGAAAAAACAATGAAATGTTGTGACAGTTTGTCAGTCATGAGTAACTTCAAATCCTACAATTATTACCATCATTTGTGTACATGTCTGTCACTTTGCCTTCATCTGTTATGTATTTGGGGGATGAAGGAGAACAAGAGTGACATCACCACAAGATTCAGAAGTATCTTGTAACATTTGTCTTACACGTTCTGTTGTCAAGGGTTATTAAGTGACTCCAATCTTGATTCTAAATTTAAAACAAATGTTACATGAATGTCTCAACTTAAGAGATTATTTTATAAAAGGGTCCACTTTTAGCATTATTTTTAAATAATGTAATATAATTTGTGTTATCTTTATTTCATCTTGCCATGTCTCTCCCTATTTCTTATCCTAAAAATTACATCTCGCCAAAACTCAGGGCCCTCTTTCTTGCTCTCTGTGTTAAGTTTGAGTTCCACATCCTCACAAAATATTAACTCCTTTCTACCTAGCATGTGAATCAGAATTGCCATCTCTATAATTCTTCCTACCACATCACTGTTTTTATCTTTCAACTAAACTATGGACTTCTAATGAAGAGACAGCTTATTATCTATCTTTTAACCCAGATATTTATATAACGTCCAGTGCATCGTAGCTATTGATAGTTATGTATTAAAAAATGCCAGTAGCCAATTTTAAAAGTAGAGAAGAATGAATTAGAAATAATTTTCATATTAAGAGGTGAATAACTAGTTTTGTAAAATAGTGCATTTGTTTACTAAAGGGAATGAATATTTTAAGATCAATTACCCCAGAAATGTTCAGATAGACTGTTTTCAAGATGTCCAGAAAGGCTTTTTCCAACATATGTCTTCCGGTATGTGGAAATAAAGGTTAACAGAGGCCCTATGGGTCTCAAGAGATACTGTTATCATTGCCTTAAATAATAAAGACTTCTTAGATACACGGTCATTTCCAGAAACAATGTTTTTTTCATAGAAAGCTATCTTAAAGCAAGGCAAATATCTAGAGGCAAGATTTTGTCATATGAAGCTAAGCCCTTATGTGAAGACCTCCTCCATCCTTGTCATCCCAGGACCCTTTCCTATTCCTTAACACAGGCTATAGGAGCTTAGTCTGTCCTATTTAACCATAGAATTTACAGACATTTAATTTTCTATAGATATATAATTAGTTTTTTCTCCTTCTAACTAACCTTTTTGATGTTAATTTGTTTGCTTGACAAGCCCAAAAAGAACCTCAGAGGAAAAAGAGAATGTTCACGGTACCCCTCCAATATCTAATAGTGAGATATCACCAGGGACAGTAAAATAGCAGAATATTTTGAGGTGAGGAATAAGTTCCTCAGTTTTTTTAATCAAACGGAATAGCTTTTTGCAACATGATTAGGTTCTGTTGTAATCTAAAAAAAAAAAAAAGCTACATTTAGCAACATAGCCCAAGACCATGTGACTTTTTCGAACTGAAAAATGTTTTTCTTAAAATAGCTAAAGCAATTTTAACACATATTACAATGACATGACTGAAAAAACATTTGACCACATAGTAACGATACCACTGTGACTTAAGAACTATTTATTACTGATATTTTCAGCATATATCTGTAGCTATGGAAACTAAATACCTAATACTAGGTGAGAATTCTAAATTTCACAGCTTAATAAATAACTTAATATCTTGATTCTTGTATTCTTTTTCAAATACAACTTCCATTAACTCTCTCACAACACATACTCTGGAAATAATTACTATTACCCCCCCATACACACACACACAAGTAAATACACACATTTTCCCAGTTGCCATTAGAACTTAACGATACACTTGACATTTGGAGTTGACGTTGATATGTGAGCCAGAATTTTATTACACCTTCTTCTATTAGTTATAGATACTTTCCTATATGTATACTTCCCACAGAAATTTCCTTGAGACAGGTACTGAGTGGTAGACAGTCATTTTTGCATTTTTAACCTAGAAATGGCTGTACTTCCAATGCTGAACTGGCCATAGATGTTTTCAACATATATTTATTGATCACCTACCTGATGACAGACTCTAGTAAATATTGGGAATAAACACAACCTTCATAATATAAGTGATATTTTCAAATTTACAATCCACTTTCCATAGAAGCAATGCTTTAAAAGGAGGTATGCCCTCTGATGAGTCACACAAATCAATTTTATACTCACATGGCTCCATTGCATTCGTTCTTTGTTCACATTTCCTCATCCTATTTTTCAGAGGTACTAACTCCTGTTCCCTCCAAATAAGAATAAGATGCAATTTTTTTTAAAGGAAAGGTACAGGCAGGAATGAAGGCAGGCAGGCAGGAAAAAGCACTTTATTATTGCTCATCTTGGCTGCTCCCTCAGCCCCAGGACATGGACCAGGACCCTTGGGATGTATGTGGATGGAGCAAGCCAAAGGCAGCTGACCAAACCACTACTCCACCAGGGCACACCTGAAAAAAGAAATTGTAGCACATTAAAATGTTTTCCAGAAGTAGCAGCAAACAAGTAGTGTATTAATATTGCATTGAACAAAATAGGTTCTGAGTCTATTCCCAACTCCTAGAGTGGACCTTGACTACTTGGAGCTAATCCAGACAAGCAATTTCTCTAATGGGCTCAAAGGGGTAACCAGATTGAAGGGGGAAATCCCCTACCATGTTTGAGAGAAGGGATTTTTCCTCTCTCTCTCTCTCTCACTGGGAGAGTCCTCACTAACCCCTGGCTGTTCTCTCACATCACAGAGAGGAAAGAGCATGGTTGGGTCCCAGGAGACTGTGAGAGAAGCCAAGAACCCAGTGCTGTCCCCAAGTTACTAAAATAAACCCATCTGGAGCCTGATTTGCTTCTGAGATGTCTAGGATGTTATATAATAATTTTCTTTTATGTTAAACTAGTTTAAGTCAGATTTTTATTACTTGCATCTAAAATTATACTAAACAATTCAATATCAAATATTTGGGAACACTGTAATTATCCATTCTTTTTATTCTAATACAAGTGAATATGGCAACATGAGTCCATAAACACTTTCTTAGATCTATTTTTCTTGTATGCATTGGGCAGATACGCCCTTGCTTATAACAGGATCATTTTTAGTTGCTGTTCAGAGTTTTTCCCCAAACCAGAAAAAAAATCTTCAGATACCAAAAGAAGAAAATGGCATTAAGCCCAAAGACAAGCTATTTTTCTTTTTCCACTTCAAATGATGCTCAAATCTCGGCCAGTTTCTTTTCAGCAGTTCGCCACCACATCTAAAAGTCTAAGTGTGTGCTACATTGGTAGCTGCCCTCAATTTCAAATTACCCTGAACACCCGTTCCTAATCATGGAGATCTTGATTGGAACTAAATTCATTCTCTGTGTAGAAATCACTCATGTTCCAAGCGCAATTTCTCCTCTGGTCAAATTAACTGTGTAAATATTACAAATAAAAATATATGTAGGGGCAAGTGGATTACAAAAAGGCATTTCCTTATAAATGATCCATGTGACCCCAAATTAGAATGTGTCTTGCAAATAGGGAGAGCCTGGGAAAGATTAGTCGACCAAAACAACTGGTACTCATAAACTGTCCCAGACTTAGAGACCAAATTCTCACCAGTGTAGAGTTTAGCAAATACATAAAGTGGGAAAAAACATGGGAAGGAGGGAGAATGTGTTAGATATAACACTTTTAAATCCTAAAATTCAAGCTGAATTTTGAGAAAATAAGGACCTAGATCCAGAAGAAGTCGTAGATTAAGGATTTCCTTGGCTTTTTTCAAATTCCTGCCTTTAACGTGCCTTCTATCCTACTGTAAAAAACTGAATTCATCCTTTTAGAATTGTTTAACAAATTTGAATTTAAATTTGTGTAATATTTAACAGGGAAATCAACACATGCATCACATCTATTATTATTATATAAAGCCTAAAGGGTCTTTAGTGTGGTGCTGTCTTCTTTTATATGAAAAGCATAAAAATACACATTTGTAACACCAAGACATTTTGCTTCTTCCCTTGAGAAAATACTATTTATCCTGTGCATAAGTCAGGACCATGAGACAAACTGTGAAATCCTGAACATTATATCTCAATACAGGGTGAAAGGTCAACAAAGGAATATTGTTGCTCATTTTCCCTTGTCTCCTTCTGTTATAATATTCACTTGGCATTTGTTCATTTGATCTTAGGCTAAGGAAAAAGTAAACAAATCTTGCTAAGGGTTCAGCCTGTTTCAAAGTCAGCACTCAGCTTACCAGTGCTGGATTCTCAGGCAGCAATGACTATACCTTGATGCTATAATGTTCAGTGAATCCTGCGGATGAAAGAAAGAATTATACATATTTTATCAGAGAAAGTTTCCTTTAGAAAAAGTACCAAATGTATCTCTGATGCCACTTATGTGTTTTTAAAATAAAATAATTACTATGAACAGTGTCTATTATGTGTGATAAGAAGTGAAGTGATTTACTTAGTTCAGAATGAACACTCTTATTAAAAATAATTATGTAGATACAAGTTATAACTCAACACCTACCCAACATAGTTTTTCAAGTCTTACAGCTTTCCTCTGAGCTTACTGCATAAGTCGATACTTGATAGGTCCTGACATAATAAATTATGCAAGTTCAAAATGCAGGTATCAAATGCTGGTATTATCCATCCTACAAAACTATTTAAACTAAATGGCTTCAAAAAGAGAAATATGTGTGTTTACCTCACAAAAAGATGAGGCATCTGAAAGATAAATGTGAACAAGAAACAATGCTCTTTCTTGGCCATATGAATGTCTTCATTTTTTTTTTTTATCCAGGTATCTTACCACTTACGTCTAAATTTTTCTACCTCCATGTCAAATACACTCCCACTCGCCCACTAATCCAGTGGATTTCCCTCTAATCCCGAGCACTCCCTTCATTCCAGACAAGCCTTTTAATTTATCCTACCAGATGCCATGCTCCCTTCTGTTATTACTATTATGACTTTGTTCCTGTCCTTAAAGAGTTGAAAAGTCCAACCTCACCTCATATTCTTTTTGACTTTTCCAGATCCTTTGCATTTTTAACTGCCATTCTTTCATAAACAACTTCTTAGTAATTGAACTTTGCTGATATCTCTCAGTCTTCTTTACAAATGCACACACAAAGTAGTCCCCAGCGATTTAGGTCTGAGTTGTTCTGATTCATTAGTAGTACTGTTTTCTTCCTAAACATATGGCAGATCTACTGAGAGTAAACACACTGGGACTCTGAGAGCATAGCAGCATGAATTACCAAAGCTGTAACTCACTGATTCTTTGTATTTTCTATAAATCCTAGCTATAGAAACTTGTCTTGGGCCTGCCCTGGTAGACAAGTGATTAGGTCTGCTGTCTGCCTGAGAACGCAGTCCACCTACATTCTCAGTGAAGGACTGGGAAGAACAGCCAAGTTGAACAAGTGAATAAAAATATAGAATGTGTTTCTTCCTCTCTCTTCTTGGCTGCCTGTTTACTAACCTTCATTCCTGACTGTACCTTTCCTTAAAAAGGAAAGAAGGAAAAAAGGCAGGCAGGCAGCCAGGCAGGCAGGCAGGCAGGAAGGAAGGAAGGAAGGAAGGATGGAAGGAAGGAAAAGGAGTCACTGATGACCTACCAGGTTAAACTGGGTGCAGTCTACATACATTCCAAGGTCCCCAGTTAAAGATCAGGGACAGGGGAAACAATGAACTGAGTAAAATAAAGTGTTTCTTCCTCCTGCCTACTTGCCTTCATTCCTGCCTGCAGATTTCCTTTAAAAAAAGAAAGAAAGTAAAAAGAAACGTGTCTGTGTCTCACAATATATGTTAGTGGGGAAAAAACACAAACATAATAATGTGCAGGGTATAATTCAATCTACATTAAATGGTATATTTTATATGCTTCTATAGGCTGGAAAAGTTCTAAAAACACATGCTACAAACTCCTCACAGTCGTTATTTCAGAAGAATTAATAAGCAGAACTTCAGCAAGATGGAAAAAAGTAGAGGTTTAAAAAACTTGAATATTTCTTGAAAAAATATTTTAATGTTTGCTTTCATTTAATGAGCATTATTATTTTTACAATTTCAAACACTTAGGAAAAGAACAGAATTAATAGGTATTATGTGAGTCACTTCAGTTTGTAGAAACATTTTATATTTATAGAAGTGTTGTTCAAGAATTCTGGAACATTCAACTTGAAGACCAGCTACTTCCGGCTCCTGGAGACCACTGGAATTGACAGTTCAGCCACTGGAAAAACATTTATACTGAAATGTTTACCAAGTTATATGAAACTGCTACCACTTTGAAGAAAAAGCACCATTTGAAGAGGCATGGATTGATGGTTTGTCTCATTTTATTAACTTCTATTTTTTGAATCAATATCTTGTAATGCAGAGGAACATATAAAATGCATCAATGATCATTAGATAATATTTTATCTATAACTGGAAGCAATCCTTCTGGGAGACTAGGTTTATGGACTGTCTGGGTAAGAATCAGTTGGCCTCAGTACCATTGCCATGGAGTAATTTGAGGTTTTTCTTTAGCGGTGCTTCTCCAGCTTTTTAGCGGGTATGTATCAGAATCTTGGGTGGGGCTTGTTTAACAGATTGTAGGCATCACCTTCAGAGTTTCTGTTGCAGCAGTTAGGGGCCAAGCATTTGCATTTCTTACAAGTCTCCAGATGATGGTGACACTGAGGTTTAGGACCTCTTTTCTGTGGGTACTGAGGCTAATTTTTTCCTTTACTTTCCAAGTAACCATGTCTTTCTCAATTTACAACCTATGACCAATTTGACTCCAATTACTCTGATATAAAGTAGAATAGATAATTGCCATGTCAATCCTCAGGATAAAATCCTTTGAACCTTGCAGTCTTTGTGATTTATTTTCTTTCTTTATCTGATAAATTTCTCTGCCTTACCATAATCAGAATTTCTAAATTATTTATCTCCTCATCGCCCTCAACTTCTTCATCGACTAGAAATAAAAATCCTTGAAATCATACAAGGAGGTTAAAAAAGGAAAAATAAAAACTCTTTAAAAGCAAACCATCGTCATCCTCATCTACTTGGCAATGCAGATTATCTCTCGTGAACGCAAACTCTTCAAGCCAAACAATCTTCTCCACAGCATTTAAAGACACAGACAAGTTTCTGATGGGGGTAGAACAATTTTATTCCAAAATGAATTGCAGTCCCTTTATTTGATGAAATAATTGGCAGTTACATGAAAATCACAGATTCTGGTTATGTTGTTTTGAAAGATTTTATTGACTTGAATATTTGCTGAATTAGCAGTTATAAGACACCTGCTGTCTGTCTCTAAGTTAGAAACACACGAGTTGTTCCGGAGAAGAGATTTTCTCAGCCTGGACAGAACAGAAATATCTTTGGGGGACTCATAAAGAAGACACTGATCAACAACATAGTCAAGAACACTGTTTTCAATAAAATAGAATCATTCTTATGACTCCTCCTCGCCTGCCTACATGCTAACTGAGGGCATCATGCCAAAAGCAGTTCAGTGAAAGCAGTTCCGCAGGGGGACAAAGCAATTTGGTTAAAATACATAACTGTCCAGTAGGTTGCAAATATTAAACACATTGGAAAAGTAGATGGAATCTCTATCTCTTTGCCACTCCTCTCCAATACTATTTTTTTGAGAAAAAAATCTATGCTAAGAGCTGGGCAGATGAAAAGGAGAGGGGAGAAGGCAGCACAAACACAGCGTGAGTGGGTGAGCACACACGGCCTCTGGTGCTGCGGTCCTGGCTGTGGGCGCAGCCACTGTTATTTCTGGAGTTGCTGCAAATGGTGGCAGCTTGGAGTCAGCTCAGAAATCATTTCTTCCTCAATTTGTCATCATTTTGCAAATGTGCAGGCAGCCATGACCTTGTCTGGAGTTACCCTGGGTCTTCTGGCACCACCTATGTTTATTCTCCCTGGAAAACTAAGTTTCAGCACTATTTGCTGGGACCCCAGCTGATTAAAGGGCTGATTTTCTGTTGACTTGCATGTCAAACCCAAGTCCCACCCATGGAGAAGAGTTTTTTTCTGCATAAACTTCATCAACTGCAACATACTTAAGGGGCATCTTGCCAACGGTTTTCCAGAACAGGTCCAAATCTTTTGTATGGACCTTCAGAGAGAGGCTTAAGGAACTGCTCTCAAGACAATACAATCTTATGTACTCTGAGAAACATAAAGAGGAAGGAAAGAAAAATATACTATACTCCATCACTGTTTACACACATTTTTAAAAATTGTAAGAACTGTATATATTCTGGAGTGGAGAGAAGTGAGAGAATGTCCAAGAGGACTATGTGTCTTTGTAAATAAATAAATAAATAAATAAATGTCTCACACACACACACACACACACACACACACACACACACACGTACAGAAATGTGTATCAAGACCAAGACGCTACCAAGTAGGGACTCTTAAAAACAACACTATTTTTTGCCACCCTCTCTGCCCCTCATTTTCAGCCCAGTGACTCCAAACAGGGAAATGGAGCTTTCAATAAATAAGAACCTTCAGTTATCGAGAAGCCAGTCTAGTCCTTATATTGGCACATAAAGAGAGGACTCAAATGTCCAGACTGACAGTTGATGTCTTAAATATTTCCTTTCCTCTTGGGCAAGCTGACAGGAGAATTTCTTTAGAATTCAATTCTTTTCCAAATTCTCCTTTTTAAATAGGTGCCTTTTAATTCCAAGATAATAAAGAAACAGGAATTTCTTAATTGTTTTTATTTGGAGAATTTAAAAATCTAGTATGAGTTTGACACATTTGGATTGAATGCACACCGTAATCCAGAAAAAAAGACAAATAAGGAGAAAAGCAAATTACTGATCTGGAAGACAAAAGTAAGAATAGTTTTGTTTTTCTCTTTAAATTAGTCCCAGCCCAGATCCCAAGACTGGGTGGAAAAACCAATATGAACAAATAACTATTTTTATATATATCTGAGGAATGGAGAAACTGCACATAAAGGGAACTTACACCTGTGAAAACATAGTTACTGCAATAAAATTCTGAACAAGCTAAAAATCAAAAAACAAAACTAGAGTAAAATGCCTCTTCCTCTCTCTTTCTGCCTGTCCGCTTACTTACTTTCATTCTTGCCTGCACCTTTCCCTTGGGAAAAATAAGTTATAGTCCCATGAGTACTTTTCTAGCTTGAGATAAAAAATATGTATTTATTGTACACACTTATTTACATGTAAAAAGTGATACCAAATGCAGTTTTTAATGATATTGGAAAACTCTATTCGAAAAAATTCAAACAAAAGTTGACTTCTGATATGTCGGTCCCACTACACAGCATGTGGCAAAAGAGCCAAGCAAAACAAAATATATATATATATGTATATATGTATATATATAAGAGTACTTATCCCCTTGGGGGTTTTGCCAGAAGGCAGACTTCTGAGTTATCAAACTCAGAATTTCCCTCAATTCCTTCTTTTTTTCCCGTTTGCTTCTTGCGGTTCACTCCATTACTAACTTATAGCGATAAACACCTGGAGTCTATCAAAAACAAAGAGAAGCTTATTCAGTGGGCAGAGGCCTGCCTGGTGAACACCCTGAGCAGAAACCAACTACATAATATAAGACTTGAGCTGGAATATGTTTTTTATGATGTGCCAGCTATAAGGGGGATCAAAGGCTAAGGCCAAATAAATAGCAACTGGGCACCAGGAAAGGAAACATATTTAGACTTTAAAATAATCAAGAACAAACCCAAAGAACACTAACACCCTCCACAGTCCCCAGTCATATTTTCCCTCTTTTTTATACATGGCTTAAACCTGTCAAGAGTTTTTAAAGCTAATCACTGAAACGAAAGAAGAATCCTGCTGTGATTTCACTGAGGTTGTGACAATAGCCAAAAAGATGACTTTAAGTGAGTTCCTTCCCCTACCCCCACTCCAGCCTCTTCATGCCAAACCGCTTCTCCTTCTCGATTGGCTTATTACTGAATGTACCTTGGCCATATGGAATTTGCCAGCTGACATTAGCCCAGTTATTGAGCTTGCTCCTCCTTATCTAAAGCATCTCCAGGCAAACTGAAACAATCTGTCTGCCCTCCACACATTGGCGCATTTTCCAGGTGGTAGGAGCTCCCTTAAGTGACTTGCAATCTCATTTCAGTCTAACAGGATGATCAGAAGAAGATGGAAGCAACCTATGTTCACTGTCACCTTCATAGTCCTTGCAAGATATTTACATCAACAATTTGCAAGATTAGTCATCTGGAAAAAAAAAAAGTTGAGGATGCGGGACCCAGCTCCAAGAGGACATAGATATGACAGCAGAGAATTGACAGGCTCAAACCTGAGGGCAAAAAGCTACATCTGTATTTGATTTGTCAGGGATTTACATTAGTGAAAACTTAACTCTGCAGATGATACATAAGATTACACTTACTGAACAAGCTTATGCAAATATAGCTTAAACACCCTGGTATGTGGCCCAGTGAATTTGGCAGATTTCATTGAGTCTGGTGGCTGGATCTAATAAATTCATTTACATGAAGGATTAGAACATCTGGAAAAGTAGCATGGTGGTTTATTGAAACATAAATAACACTAATTGAAAGGCTACAGGTATGCAAAACACTTCACGTTCGCCATGTAGAATGCGGTAAAGCTGCCTCTCTATGCCACTAAAGCAAACAATATCTTGCGAACATAAACAGAAAAGGTCATTTCCAGGATCTAATTTAAACGTCACTGTAGATAGTAAGAGTGAGAGAGGCAGCCTATGTCTTCATCCTGCCTTTGTAGTGAACACGTTTCTTCAAATTTACACTGCATTGCCCTCGTGATACGTATCTCAGGCACTAATTAACAGCAGCAAGGTAGTGACATAATCAAATTTATTTTCTGTTACAAACCCCCCAACTGTCATGCCATGTTGCAGACAGAAAGGCCTGGTTGGGGTCTCCAGCTTTTCTTCACCAGGTTTATTTTTATTTTAGTGCTGTAACGCATGCTCACTGGTAAAGTGGATTGCGGGTTAATGTCTCGTGGAGTTGCCTGCCCTAAGCATAATGACAAATTACCCAGAGGAAAATGAGCAAAGATGGATATCATATGATTTAAAAGCTGAGAGGAAAGCTCAGGTGGTTTACAATCATTTGAGGACCTTAAGATGAATTTATAACTTGGTAACTCATTCAAACTCCCCTTCATCATTTATTGTCAAATAAAGAGATGACTTAAACTGCTCTACGTGGTCACCCCAAATGCCTTCTGCCCACAGCAATAGCAAGTCATTCCTTGTAAAACAATCATTTTCATTATGAGTCATGATCAAAATGCTGACTTTGAGAAATCACGTAAATGAGGACGCAGGAAGCCCAGTATTCTCTCAGGTACGGAGGCTGCCCGGAGCCACCGCAGCGTGTGCGTTTGACATAAAATAATCAAGTAACAGGTTGTTTGACCAAAACTGAAAAAAGATCCCTGGCAATTTTTTAATGAAATATCAGATTTTATGACATGATTGATATACTTTGGAGGATAACAAGGTATCAGAAAATAAGCTGATCCCCTAGGTTAACCTGCTTCCCATAATAAGAAAGCAAACAGCATGATTTTTGTTTTTAAAGCAGCTGATAGATTCAGAAAATGGAAGGACTTTTTACTGACCATTCACATTTCAACCCTCACCTTTATAAACATAATTCAAAGACCATATAACATTTCAATTTCTTTAATTAGCTTCTATCAAAAGTTCGGCATAACCATTAACTGAAATTGGTCATCTGACATATATTGCCACGGGGTTGCGTTTTTTTTTTCTTTTTCCTGTCTAGATACTAAAAAAAAAAAGAAAGAAAAGCAAGAATTTTTCTTAAATACCTACATAAGTAGGCATTGAAAAAAAATCCAATCATGTTTATTAATTACTATGCCACGCCAAAGAATAGAGAATTTGAGTTTCCAGATTTTTATACAAATATGTCATTTCTTTGCCCAATGACAGAATATAAAAAATTCATCAGTTGACTGGATAAAGAAACTGGTATATTTACTCAATGGAATTCTATACAGCTGTTACAAAAGATGAAATCATGCCTTTTACAGCAACATGGATGGAGCTGGAGGCTATGATGCTAAGTGAAATAAACCAGGGAAAAAAAGGAAAGGCATAGAGGATGGTTTCACTCATAGATGGAATATAAAGAAACAAAGCAAACACAGATAAATCTCAACAAAATTCACAGGATACAAGACGGTGTTTATGGAGTTGAGAATGGTGGCTACGGGGAAAAAGGGGCTAGCCAAGTGGTAAAGAGCACTGGGAACCTAGCGATGGGTGTGGCATAGAATACACACAGACTGAGGTGCAATTCCAATATACAAATAAGCTTATAATAAAATAATAAAACAATTTAAACAAATATTCACCAGGAGATATATTTCAAATAGACTGTCCTTATCAAGATTGTTCATTCAATAGGATGTCTCACTACTACTCATCAAACAGAAGAAACATGGAAAACCAGAAACATGTTGATGTATAATACTGGCTAGTCAAAAATTACAGGAAGGAAACATATTGTCTATAAATGGACCCAATGCTTAGAAGAGCAGTCGTGGCCTCCTAGCAGAAAGAAGTATAATCTTCATAACATTGACCATGTCTCAGGAGACATATTTATTTTATACTCAGAATGCCCCGTAAGCAGCCTACCCATTCATTTAAATCTTAAGGATACTTCTTAAGGGCTTAGAAAAACTAAAATTAGATTCCAGACACAAAATAACATTCAATGCTCATTAGTGTTTTTGCATACTTTTGACCAGGAAGGCAGGGTTTAATAGGAAGTGCTATGACCTCCTTTAAATTATTAGATGATGTTCTGATAAGAGTTCCTTAGTCACTGAAGATTTTAGAAGAAAAACCACAGGACATGAGAGGTAAAACAGAGTTCAGGGAGGTCAAATTCAAGGTTTTGTTTCCTTTGACAAGTAATTCACAGTATTTGTGAGTTTGGACTTTAGTAAATAAGACTACCTAATTCATCTACGTTGTCTAGATTTTAGAAAAGATAACAAGCATCTTCAGTATTTACTAAAAGCACAGAATGTCTGTCAGATGCAATGACTAGACAACCTATGAACACCAAAATGGCAGAGCGAAAACAAACCTGGTGTACAGACACAAATCTTGTTGACAAAATAGATGTAAACTAATTTAGAGACTTTGGACAAGTTACTGAATGTGTCTAACTTTCCTCAACTATAAAGTGCAAATAATAATAGTACTGAATAGCTGGCACTTGTAGAAAGCATCAAGTGATATACACACAATACTACTACTGGTACATAGAAGATAGGTAGATATAGATGGATAAGTATATAGGATTAAAAATACGTGATTCTTAAAGTAGTCAAACAGAGTGGATGGGAAGCTAAATTCTGAGAAATAGTAATATACGGTCAAATTAATCAAACTACATAGAACACATTGAAAGCTCCTTTATAAGTCCAGAAAGATTTATAAATTATACTAACATCACTTAAAATAGAATGAAGTGCTATGTTCGTTGTGTATATACATATATATATATATAGTGCATTTATTTATTTTATTAATTTGCTCATCTTGGTTACTCCCACTCGCCCCTGGTCTGGAAAATGGGTCCTGGGATCTGGCCTTATCTCATCACCTAGGCACACTAGTTCAGTACATTCTTGAAGACAAGTAATGTTAAAAAATATCTGTTTCTACAACTTCCTTCCCAACAGCTACTTCCATGTATGTTCACAAACCTCACCTCGATCTCTATTCCACTGGCCCCTCCACCAAAACACTCCTTGTTTGCCAACAAAAGACATCACCATATGACTAAGTGCCCAAATTTAAGTCCTTCCCTTTATAAAAAAATTTTATTAGAGGAACATTATATCATAAGGTGCACATAATTGTAAATCAACCTCTACATATAATACATTAAGTTTACCACTACCTGTCCAGTCCTTCCTTCACCATATAATTGATCCCTTTTACCTAATTTATTCCTTCCTATCTTTTATTCACCTTCTTAGCCAATAAAACAGTAAATCCTGTTGACTCCACCTCCTCCATTTCTCTCGAATCTATCCAGTCCATTCTCTGACCTTTGCCTTATCTAAGAAAGGACCATTTTATTCGCCCATTTAAAGTCTTCTCTGTGATCTCCTTTGCCTTTATGTAAAAGCTCAAACCCGTCATATAACAAATGTGGTTCTGGAAGGTAGCTAAGACGGACATAGTAGATACTTTTAATGGGCCAGTGTTTTGTTAGATGTAGATGTAGATGTTTTAGTCCTGTGGAATTATTTTCTTCTCTGTGTAGTTCAGAAAAAAAAAAATAATGACAAGAGAAGGAACACCTCACCAATCATATTGCTCCCATTGAGTCAGGTCATTAAAAATATCTCTCTTTCACACAACATGCCATGAATTTTTCACAGCTCTGGACATTTGAACATGTTATTTCCTCTCTCTCTCTCCAGTTAGCAGGTTCCCATTCATCCATCAAAATTCAGCTCAAATGTCACCAGCCTTATGCGGCTTTCTGCAACTTCCCAAAGCAAAGTTTATTCCTCTCTACTGCGTCCCCACAGCAGTTTCTACCTCTCATGAAATATATTTTTTCTTTAAAAAATCTTAGAAGTCAGGATCTCCAGAGTTAAGCACAATTCACAGGAGGTTCTTAACAGATGTCTTTTGAACAACTGAATCTAGAGGTGTCTCAAATGACTGCTGCATCAGAAGTAGGTAACAAAGCAAATGTATCAAAATCATACCTTAAAAACTGATGGGTAGAAATCAATTGAGCAGAAGGAACTCCCGGAAGACATGATTGGCAACAAAGAAAGCTTAGTTATAAATGAACTGGAAAAGTCTCAGAAAAAACTATAATTTATACTCCAAATCATTATTTACTTGTGGCCCTAACCTTAATGATACTTTTTAGCTGGCTGATTATATTCAGACTTGCTGGGGGAAAAATCCAAGGTTTTCATTTTCAGAGACAAACTGAGCCATGTACCACTATCGCCACGCTCCCCTTTCCATAATCACTCTTTAGCCTTCAAACATGTCCACGGTTGACCTTTCCATACACTCCACCCTACATCCAAAACATGTCTCTACTATATTTATGGACAAGGCTATGTGTTGTGACTACTTGGTATTGCCATGCAACCAGGATGCCAAATAGAAGTGAATGACCAGTCTCTGATGGTCCAGCTCACCGAGGACATTTCTCTGATTCCACTAGAGTATTGACAGGGCAGTTACATTCAGGACTTGCAGCAAGTTTACCTTCCCTGACACCACAGTTTAAATCCAGCATGTCGAAAAATTCCAGAGACTTGTTTCACCACTTCTTAGTTCAGCCTGCCTGAGAGTTATCTAACTGAAGGTGGATACCGTCAATACTCACAGACCAGGCCCAACAAAAGGACAGGTGCCTATGTCACAAGGTCCAAGTCTCAGTAACATATTGTAGTTATTTTCATAAAGCACTTCTACAGTTGGACACCTGTCCTGAAGCTCTGAGTGACCACAAAGAAGGCCAGCAGGTCAATTTTAAAACATAGTCTCAAAATTCTTCACACCCTCTGACTGTGTTCTTCCCTCTTGAATCTAAGCTGAGTGATTCTTTGACACGTAGGCAAAAGAAATGCCACTGTGCCAACATCTGCACTCAAACCTTAAACTGGAAATTTTATGTTCTATCTCTTGGACAGAAATTTCTTTGGCAACATAATCACCATGCCCCTAACAGCCCAAGCAGCTCAGGTAGAGAGGAAGCAAGGCCACCTGCTCAAGTCTTAACTGACTTCTCAAGCTGACAGCACCAGCTGCCAGTCAACAAAGATCCTTTGATTGAACCAACTTTACTCAAGCTCCCAAATCCTTTCCCAAATGCATCTGTGTTCTTCCTGGTAGTTTAGTTTTAACAGAAACCATGCTAACTCAGTTTAACTAGAACATCCTATCCTCAATATCTGATCATGTTTAATATCTGATCACATTCGTCATCCACCACTATCCTCGATATCTGATCTCCACATCCTGTCTTCAGCAAGAATACGCTTATGCTGATATAGCCAGAACCCTCCTTATCCCTGAAGCTTCCTCTAAATAAATTTCTAAGCAGGCTCATTAGAAAGAGATTAGATCTCCTAAATAATTCTGACTTCTCCTGAACTACCTTCCACAAAATAAATTGCACGAACTGATTATTTTAAAAAACAATCAGCAAAGCTAAATAAAATAAAACACCTGTTTTCAAGAAGATCATACTCTAATGAGAAATAGAACTGTAAAAATTACAGACCAATGTGGTAACTGCAATTACAGAGATTAACAGTGGTGTGGGGATATCAGACCATAATAATTTCTCATTTGACAATGAATGACATTTTCCCTAGAACATGAACAGAGAGGTTTACAGAATGATAATGAGAACATGGACTTTGATACAAGCTACTGCCTGGTTTCAAAACCCAGTAACTCCAGTTCAAATAACCTAAGATCTGTCTGGCTCAGGAGTTTAGTCTGCAAAATAATAGTAATGAGATAATTATAAAAGATTATTGTAAGGACTTGCTAAATTAATGCATGCAAAAACCTTAAATCAATACCTAAGACACCTCAGATATGTATTTGTATGGGATTTGCCGTGAAAGCATATGGATCTAATAATGTTTTAAATTTCTGTTGACAGACAACTCCTAAGACAGACAAGTCTTAGTCTTGGCTTAAACAGCTTGAATTCAACGTAAATTTTTCTAAACCATAACAAAATAACTAGACACAAAATCAGCCTCATCCATAAATAGAGAAAGAAGTTGCCTACTCACCAATTTATCTAAAGCAATATACAAATTTAATGCACTCCCCATCAAAATTCCATCAACAATTTCAAGGAAATAGAACAAAAACATTTATAATTTATATGAAATCACACACAAAAAAATACCCTGAATAGTCAAGGCAATCATGAGAAAAAGAACAAAAATGAAGGTATAATACACCTGAATTTCAAACTATGCTACATAGTGATAGTTATCAAAACAGCATGGTACAGAAATCAAGACAGATACACAAAGCATTAGAATAGAACTGAATGCCCAGAAATAAACTCACGCAAACGTGATCAGCTAATTTACAACAAAGAAGCCAAGACATACAACGGAAAGGAAAGTCTTTTAAACAAATGGTGTTGGAAAAACTAGATAGCCACATGTAAAATAACGAAACAAGATCACTCTCTAACACAATACAAAAATGTATTCAAATTGGATTCAAGATATGGACTAAGACCAGGAACCATAAAAAACATAGAAGAAACCATAGACAATATGTTACATATGTCAGACTTAAGAAGTCTTTGGGGACTCAACTTCAGTGGCAAGGAAAACAATAATAAAGATAAACAAGTCTGGACTACATCTTGCTAAAAATCTTCTGAACAGCAAAAACAAGCAAACAAAAACCAAATAACCAACAACTATGATAAAAATAAAAAGCCATCCTACTAAATGGGAGGATATATTTGCACATCATACATCTGACCAGGGATTAATATCCAAAACATGTAAAGAACACATAAAACTCAACAACAGAAAATAAACAATTCAATCAAAAAATTAAGAAAAGACCTGAATAGACACTTCTTCAAAGAAGATATGCAGTTGGCTAATAGGAACACAAAGGATATTTCACATCTCTTGTCATTAGGGAAATGAGATATCACTTACACCTGTGAGAATAGTTATTCTCCAAAAGACTGGAAACAACAAGTGCTGTCAAGCATGCAGAAAAAAAGGTAACACTTTTACACTGTTGATGGGAGTGTAAATAGATTGGAACCATTCTGAAAAACAACATGGAGATTCCCCAAATAATTTAAAATAGAAATTTCATACAGTCCTGTTATTTCACTTCTGGTTATTTATCCTGAAAACCCAAAACACTAATGCAAAGAGATATATACACCTCCATAGTTATCACACCATTATTTATAATAACCAAGATTTCAATAAAACCTAAGTGTCCGGTGATATACTACACAGATTTAGAAAATGAAACCCTGTTATTTGCAACAACATGGATGGAACTAGAGGAAATTATGTTAAGTGAAATAAGTCAGATATAGAAAGACAAACACAGGATGATCTCACTCATGCGGAATATAAAGAAACAAAACAAACAAAGAGATCAATCAAAACTAACCCTTAGATATTGACAGCAGAACGGAGGTTACTAGAGAAAAAGAGAATAAAGGATGGAAGCAAAGGTAATGAGGGTCCAATGAACAATGGGGGAGGACTATTAGAAATCTGGTAATAGGCATGGTGGTTATCACACCATGCAGAGTAAACCTGCACATCTAAACTTACATTATTTTGTAAGTCAAAGTTACCTCAATTTAAAAATTAAATAAAGTTTCTTCTTCGGATAAAAAGAAAAAGATTTTGCCTGTCAGAAATTTGACCCCACTACAACCAAAACAGATCTTTGAAAATGTCTCTAAGTTAAGAATTTCAGGAAACATGGACTCAGGTGTAGGCTGACCATGCATACCTTTTAAACGAGGCAGTCCAATTTTTCATAATTCTGGACCATCCCATTGTTTTAATACAAATGTCAATTGTTCCCATTTTTAATAAAGTAGGACTATCTCATATTCTCGTGTGTGTGTGTGTGTGTCTATGTGTGTGTGTACAGGCACTAATGAAGGTGAGTAGGTAGACAGGAAGCACCTTTTATTTTTACTTAGTCATTCACGCTGGCTGCTTGCCCAGGACTTGAACCCAGGGGTGTGTGGCTTGCTCCTTGGGAGGCCATTGACTCAACTGCTGCTCCACTATAACCCACCACCAGGGCCATCTTTAATGTGGGCAAAAGGGGCATTTGAGTTGCCACAGCCCAGTCTGTTGAGGGGGAGCCAAAACAGCTGCCTCTTGTGCCCTTCATTAAAGATGGTCCCTGCTGGCATTCACTGCGGTGCGTCCCAGCTTCCTACTGCTGTTCCTGCCCCCTGTGAAAAAATAAGAGCATCGAGAAGAGGCTTCCCCCACACCCCCACACACACCTATTTCTTCAAAGGGAGCAGAACACCAGTGTGGTTGAGCTGCAGGTTAAGTATTATGGGGGCTATTTCTGATACTGTGGGGGTTATCTCTGGCACTTCAGGGTTTATCTCTGTCACTGTGGAGGTTAGTGGGCATTTCTGGCCCTAGGATGGTTCAAGTGGCATGTGCTTTAAGCAGGATATTTAGAGCAGGGCTTATAGGGGTACCAAATTTGGTCTTTGACTAGGGTGTCAAAATACCTCGCACAGGCCCTGGCCATTTGTATGAAGTGTTGTTACTCTGTGATCACTGATGGACATCACATAGTACTTACTTGCTGCTGGCCTGGCTGCTCTGCTCTGCCTCCTCCCCTCTCCTTAGTGGCCAGCACATAACACCATCGTGTTTTTTGCCATCTTTAATGTCCTGTTTTTGTCTCAAGGACATATAATCAGCCTATTCAAGTGTCTGAGAGAGAACAAGCACCTAGATCATTACCCTGACAGGTTCATTTCCCTTTCCTCGAGGCATTCTTTCAGTAAGCTGAAGTAAAATCATTCTGATATTAGGAGGAACGTATAAATGTTCTAAGTCTTGAAATATGCCAGCAGACCTGCTCTATACGGGATATTGGAGTAAAAATGTTATAGCTACCCAATGAGTAGTTTGATAGCAGGTATCAAAGACAGGTGTGAACAGGTATATTGAAGATGTACTTCACCCCATCGTTTCTGACAGGCTAAGTATTCTTTTAACTTTTTGCCTCCCTTCACATAAAAATAAGTAATCTCACTTTGTCCAGCTTGTAACTTTTCTTAGCAAAAACTACTCAGGAAATCATCTAAAGAGCTGATGAAAATTACTTAACCTTGTATTTTAAACCTTCTGTTTAATTCTAAAGTGAAAGGTTTTGCTTCTCATTAAATAAATGCCAAGCATTATGAAAGGAATAGGACTTGCTTTCAACAGGAAATCTGATTCATGCCTCTGGTGGTACAGCCTGTGGTACAGCCTGTGTTAACTGGAGATATTCAAACGTTGAAGAAAAAACTGTGTACCCTGGTGAGACCGAACATACTACCTTGGTATTTAATCACATAAGAAAATTCTCCAAGCTGAATAACAGACAAACAACAGCACAAAGTGAAGAGTCTGTCTGCATCCAGAAGGTATGAACCTCCACCTTGTGCCCTCACCTGCAGTACAAAGGCTTACAATGAACTCTCTTCACTCTCTCATATATGCTTGGTTTTCTCATATATTTTCCTCATATATCAGATAGCTTCGCTAATGCAAAATCATGTTTCAAATTTAGAGAGATTCAGATTGAGAGATCAAGGGAAAAAATAAAAGATTTAATCAAGTTTAGTCTAGTCCCCCAGGGTGGGGGAGGCAGATAGGGAATGGGGATTTGACAGGAAAGAAATAAGCTAAGCATGCAGAGAAAAGTTATTTTCTGATCTGCTCTGTTTTCTAAATTATAAAGTCTACTAAACTACAAGCAAAGGAACAGACTAAACAAAACCAACCCTTGGACAAGGGCAATAAATCTGAGGTGACCAGTAAAGAATGGGGCAGGGAGTGGGGGCAAGTGGTGGCAGGACCTGCTGGATAACTGTGAAGAGCTCTTAGTGATTTGGTGGTGGGCAGCTTGTGCTGGCAAATATGTGAAGAATGGGGAACCCACACATATGGGTTTATATTATTTTTTAAGGCAAAGTTACCTCTATGAATATTAAATCAAAATAAATTAATGCAGTCATTTGATTATATCTACTAAAGGGAAAGAGATGTTCTAAGTGTCTGCTTTGGAATTTTTAACCTGAGTTAAATGCAAAACTTTAAACACAGTTTTAAAAGTCTTTCTGTTTTGCATTATTCTCCGGGGTTGTGGTTAAAAATATTTATTTTTCCTGTTTGCATCTAAGTATCTAAAATACTGATGAAGAGACAGTGGTACACTTGGAGCAGATCATTTTTTAATGCTCCCCATTCAGCAGTATTATCTCCTGTCTAATCATTTAACAAAACAAATAATATGACTGGAGAAGAAATATAAGTGGTGAACTTTCTCTTTTTGTGAATTTTGTATATATAATCATGTTAGTTGAAAAAAATTAAACTAATATATTACAAAAGAGAGGCAAAGGTCATATTTTATGTATTAAATGTATTAAATGTGTATGCTTATACATAAATTATTTTTGAAAAAAGAGCATAAAATTTATACCTATATAATAGCCAAACATTGTGGTAAATAAGAGCATACCATTTTCCATTTTGGAGGCTTAATTTCTGCAAATGTATAAATGACCTTATCAGAAGTGACCAAGAATGTTCTTATTAATTTTAACTTTAAAATGCTTCTTTGACATTTTGATATATATATATACAAAGAGGAAATTTTTAAATATAAGGATAAGCATGACAAAATATGACAAAAATTCCATTTCACAATATATTCCAAAAATTACAATTCTTTTCTGTTTCTTTGGAATCAAGTCTAGGGGCTTTCAATGTTTCCACTGGTTGAAAGGCATAAGCATAAATTTTAAAAACCTCTGCTGACTAGATAGAATGGCAGGATGGAGGCAACTCAGGTTCTGCTATTTCTCTTAGCAATAACTATCCCATCATTATTTGTTCCAGTCAGTGCTTTAGAAATAACAATATGATGCATCACAGAAGCAGTGAACACAAACTACCTCCAAGGTCAACTGAAGGATTTGAAACCCTTAAGATCTTACCCTAAAAATGAATTTATGTAGCTGAGTCTCTATGTTGAGGTAAAACTGTAAAACTGGGAGTTTTTCAAGTGATGTTTTCTACAGAAAATGCTTATTAAAGGATTTAAGGATAGGTGATAAAATGTGCTAATTTGAAGCTTGCACACACACACACACACACACACACACTCATGTATATATGCAATTAAAACTGAACAGTAACTCAAATCAGTTGCTTAAACTTAGACAAACAAAAGATTCTTTTTTCAAGGAATAGTTTATATGTCGCTTTGTTTAGGATTTCTGGCATGTGGTGTGGTGATAACAAGAAGCAGACTGACTACAAGTTGTGTTTGGTTTTTGAATTCTCCAAGGGCAGTACAACCCATTAACACCTACCCTCAAAGCAGATTGCTCCCATTACCCTGACTTTGATAATCCACTGAGGAAAGAATAATAAGTAGAGATTAACTTCATTTTTTTCCTTGCTGTTGCTTTATAAAAGAATAATTATAATACTTGTTTAAAACTCTTAAATTTTCAAAAATACTAATATTTTCTCTAATCTGTTTCTATATTTGTTCTCACTGGACTTAATAAATTATTATTAGATCAGACTTTTGACCTTTCCTGGATACAACTGAATTTTATCACAATATCACTAGAAAGGTCTTAAGGGTGTAGAAAGCATTGACAAATATTAAGCACTCAATAAACATATTTGTCTATTCAACAAATTGTGCAAAAACGCTGTCACCAATAATGATGGAAAAGAGCATCACATGAGACACAGGTGACATTTGTCTTTAAACCCATCCTAACTTGCTGCTTTTGTTCTTACTTCTTTCCAGTGAGCACAAATGACCTTGTTCTTGGATCTGTATCACATACAGAAGCTCAGATAAAAGCAGTATCTATTAAATGATGAAATAATGTGCATTATAATTTATTTTTCACTGACTTTTGCATTACAGAATATCCAGATTCAGTCAAGAAATGTATGTTTTCAAAGTAGAGCAAGATAACATTCAAATACTATGGAATGAGTTCAGTTCTCACAAAAAGCTTCTGAGATCAGGCATTATTACCACTCACAGGCTTTACAGATAAGCACTCTGAGCCTCTGAGATGTTATCTGATTTGAGGTCAACAGTTTGTAGGTGGCAGAGTCAGACCTGAACCTCTGGTCTCCAGACACTAGAGGAAAAGGGAAGGTTAATGTACCTACCCAACACGAAATCTGGGTGATCTTGGACTAGCAAATCTGTAGGTTCAGAACATCAGTCTGATTTCTTAGGAATGAAAATCAGAGGAGCTTGTAATGGAAAAAGAAACTCTTGAAGAACTCTTTCTGCCAAAAATGAAGGACTTCTATCATTTAGGGTAAAGCAGAAATAAGAGTATTTCCAACTTCGTACTGTCTGGAGTAGCCCCACCAAAGAATATCTAACAAATGTGAGATGATAAATAAAATTTTAGTTGCCATATGAGATGAAACTATTTTTTGAAGAAACACTGAAGTTGGTGGTTTATCTTAATAATCTTAATAAATCAAACTGGCAATAAATAAAGGGCTAAGAGAAATCGAGTTCAGTTTATCAGCTCTTCTTAGCCTCTCAGGGACTTCATGAAACTGAAGCAATTTTCCTAAGTTCAGTTTTAATTTATGACTCTCACCTCCTCAAGCAGATTAATAGCTACAGTGCTTCTCAGGGCCTTTTATATTGACAACATTTTAAAAAAATTAGTTCTGTGTAAAAACTTTATGTCAAGGATAAGGGTTACTAAAATAAGAAGAAAGCTCTTTTTTTTTAGCTAAACTCTAATGACGTGATAGAATAAATGATCTTTATTAAAAAATGTGTTCATTGAATAATTCCTTTCTCTATTGAATTTAAATTCTTTTCATTAAATATGTGTGATTATAAAGGAATATGTGAATCTCTACAATTTAAGTTTCCATTTTTCAGTTCTTTTCTCTTGTTCAGATATTTAGAGTCTGTGAAACCTGACAGTAACATAACTTGGGCATTATTGACAAAGAACTCATCAAGCATTTTGAGTCTGTGGAGCTTGGTACTTTATTTCAATTCCGTCTATTATTCTCAGACTTAATATCTATTCACTAAGGTAGTCACATGCAATGTTCCTTTTTCTTTTTGGAGTTTAAAATCTGGGGAGAAAGACTTTAATTCACAGTAATTCAAGAAAATTTCATGACTGAATCTATACAGCAGAGGAAAATAAATGTAGCATTTTCAACACAGCCTGGAGTTGTCTGGAAAACACTTTAAGGATGACCTGGAAATTGAAATAGGTATTCAAAGGAGGGTTGATGTAGAACAATAAAGTGGGAATAGGAAGACAGAGAGTATTCTAGCCTCAGACCAGTAGACTGTGTGAATAAAGTGAAGAAATGGATATCTAAGTGGGAATTCTGAAAGCAGTCATCTGATCAGAGATGATTGTGTAAGTGGGGAGGTTATACAGGACAGTAAAATAAGTTGGGAAATTTTGAATATGAGAACCAGAAGTTTAAGTGTTAAAAAGTCATTACAGATATTTAAAGGAAATTCAAACTGAAAGGAATCATTATAAACAATAGGAGAGGGTTGAGAAAAAGTTTATGGCAGGTAAATCTGAGGGATCCAGGCATGAACTGTTCTATGCACAAAAGCTAAGAGACTGCAGTTGTGAGGAAAGAATGTAACTGTGTACTTGTGAATTACACTGACAATTAGTGAAGAGTTAAATATCATAAAACTCAGCATAAAATATCATGCCTTATGCTCATTTGGGATCTATGATACTGCATTTAAATGTAATCTACAACCGTATTTAAGAAAATAAACAATTTAATTAGACTTTTACCTTCAATGATTATTTTTTAATATACAATGATTTCTGCAAAATTTGTTGACAATAAACCCCTTGATAACTTTCAAAGTGGCACGGTTAACCATTTTCATTCTTTGTTATTCTTTCAACATTACTAAACCTATTTTCAGTATAATTATACAACATAAATCATCAATGAAGATTTAGCTAATGTTTTCATTATTTTATTGTATACTATTTGCAGAAGAAAGGGGTTTTTCCTCAAGAGTTGAAGTATCATTTTTATTTAACTAGCATTTTAGAGACACTTCAAGATAATAGCAGAGACAAAATGTAACTTCACTTTGAATCTATCTTTAAATCAGTATGTTTTTAATATCAGCAGAAAATCTGAATGACACCTTATTTTATTAGCTAATTTCTTTTCTCTAAGTTTAAAAGTCTGATTAAGAAAACTAATCAAACACACTATCGTTTCATTTTTTTTTTTGGTATTTTCATAAAGGTGGCTGATGTAAACTTTCACAGTTAATGACCAGAGAAAGAAGCTAGAAGAGTGATGGTATTGAATACATTTTCATTTCCAAGCACTTGCTTGAGACAGATGTATAAAATAACAAGTGTGTGGGAGTTTATCAGAATTGTATGTGACTGTTGTTTTTAACATGTATCTACAGATGCAGTTTTAGACAAGAGATGTCTAATGCTGTGCTTGGCTATTCTAGTAGGCAGTGAGATTTAGCTAATTTATGGAATTTTTACCCAGACCAATTTTTATCTACAATGGCTGAAGTCATTTGGGTTAGAAAAAGAAATGTGCAGATTTGACCTTCGTTCATTTTATTTTTTATTACTTACTAAGAGTACTTCTTTTCAAGTCAAATGGCAGAGTAGGATAAGCCTTTCTACTTCACAGAATGAGAGAACTGGACCAAGGTTCCCACCAGTGGAAAACATGCTGCGAGTTTTCTTAAACATGTCTGGTTAATAGCCTGCTTCCACTAAAGTAACAATGAGTAATCACGTCTTCAGCAGCAAAATTCATCTCTTGCCTGATTTCTAATTTTCAAATATTTTCTCTTTGTTTATGTGCATCAAAAACCTCTAACTTGCCAATAGTCTGAGAGCAGCAAGCTCTCTTACAGTACTTGCTTCATGCTGTAATTTTGTCAATGATTGTGTTACAAGTTCTCTGGAAAGACTTGTTTTCCTTACCCAACATGGTGATTTCTGCAACTCTTTCCACTCCAGCTATTGTGTGGGCTCTGAATTCCATGGGACTAGGAAAAACACAAAATTCAGTTCATACATTTCACCACCTAAAGATCAACAGAGCATGGTTCATACGATAGTAATGTGCTTTAGAAATCTATTTGCCCCACCTTCTGAACGCCTTCTAGCACGCATAATGCTGTCTGATTTTTTCTCTCTCGATTATTCATTTGTCATTGGTAAAACTTCTTGAATGTATTTCTTTGAGCATAACAAGAGAATATAATGTTTCCTTAGTATGGAGAAATTGGTAGCATGATGGATGAAACTTCAAGAAACTTACACTAGCTGGTTGTTTAAATGGTAATAAAAAACACATTTGGGTCTTCCTTGCTAGATTTGAAATTTAACATGAAATGGTCTGTGAGGAAATCTAAGTACCATATTTTGGTACATTTGGATTTTTATCTGGATCAGTTGCTCAGAAAAACTGATATAGTCTAATTGCTTGCTATTGTAGAGTTCAAAAATCTTAGAACATCAACAACAAAAAATACCTTGTTTCTTAAGTAGATGAAAAAGCCTCATCCAATCCCTGGAATTTGAAAGCAGAATTGAAGTTACCAGAGGGGAAGGGCTGTGGGGTGAAAGCAAAGAGTTCTGGAGGCTCAATGGACAGTGGTGGAGAACTGTTAGAAATTTGGTAGTGGGTGTGGTGTGATAGCATGTATTTGGTGAAGAGTGACTGCACAGCTAAAGCTTATATAGTGTTGCAAAGCAATGTTACTTCAATGTAAAAAAGCAAATAAATAAATAACTTGCTTCTGATGTTACACAGTACTTTTTCAAGTCTAATTCAAATATTAATGACCCACATATATCTTTTCTAAGTTGTTTTTAGCGCCAAATGCTATTTTCTCATTGTCTACTATATATAATGTGTATATATGAAAATTTATATGTATGTGTATAAAACATTTGAGCAATGATACTTCTTTGAGAAACTTAAACACTAACTAAATCTTATTTGTGCTTTCCATGCTTCTATTATTTTAATTAACAGCATTCCATACAGTGATTATAAGTGATTTAAATAAATATATTTAAAATTTTCATAAATTCAAAATTATTTTGAAAATTAGAAGATCTTTCATCCAGATATATTCTTTTTTAAATATTTTATTTTAATGTATAAAGAAAAAAGAGATCCTATTCATCTCATAAAATGATAATCAATATATTATTCACCAACTAAGCTAACTCATTTCTGAGACACTAATTTCTTTCCTGGTCAGCACATCATACCAAAGAAGGATTATCGCCGCAGCAATTTGTTTCAGATTTACTGTGACAGATCAGTTCTTGATGACTTGAGACCACCCTAATCTGAGATAGAAAATAGAGCTTTTTGTTGAAAGAAAAAAGTTTATTATTTTTAAGCCATCTCATTTTTCTGTTTGACACAAATAAAAGCAGGGGATATAATTCTAATGAACTTGAGTACATTTTAAAGTACTGTTCATGTCCATTTGTTTTACATATCTTTGGTCTCTAGAAGCTTTGATTCCACTGACTATATTTTTAAAAGATAAGGTAAAATTTCTCATACTTTGTTTTCCCCTACCAAACATTAAAGAAAGTAACTTAGACTGATAACTAGGAGGAAATAAAGGAATTTGTGATGAATTTTCTCATAGTATATGTTTGGATAAGTTACTCTAACATTTTGGAAACTCACCTGCTCTCAATAGAAATAGAATATTATTTCCAAAAGCTTTGCACAAGAGCCATATTTAATTGCTTCACATGTAATATATTCTTCAATTATATTTTCCATTTTCTTCCATCTGACTAATAATAATCACTAAGATTTTAGTCTGATGTAGTCCAAGTTATTCCATATTCATTTCTCAAGTAGGTAAAATGGTTTAGTTTTGTATATCTCCCCATGTATGGAAAATGTTTCACGTTTGATTGGAATTTTCAAGCGAGCCACTTCTGTAGCTAGGATCTATAATTGGCCCAAAAGCCAATGCATGGTTTGTAAGTGCCCAGACTCTGAGGTCACATGTTAACTCTGTGATCTTAGACATGAAAGGTAACCTTCCTAAGTCCCACATACTTCAATTCTAAGAGTACTGAGGCTTCAAGAGGATTATATATGACCATGTTTTTCAAGAACTTAGCACAGTACCAGGGATGTGATAAACTCTCAATGAATGCAAGTTATTGCTGTTGCTTAATATTGGCTTCTATATCCATGATTCTGAAATTTCTCTAAAGCTCTTTTGACACATAGTAGGAGTTCCTAAGTGATAACTAATTCTTATTATTCCCAAAGAGGATACTTGTTTTAATTAAAATTCTTTTATTTGAGGACAATAAAAGATGTCAAAGTAAGCCTGTTTTACAAAATGGACAGTGGGGGTGGGTTGTAAGGAGAGGAGGAGAAGGAGGAGGCGGAGGAGTTGGAGAAGGAAAATATGTAGGGAGAAGTTTATTACAAGAAGGCGTAGGAGTTCCTCACAGAATCCAATGGCAAAAGTCCACAAAGAATCAGAATAAAAACTAGGAGCTCTTAGGAGAAAGAGGTCTACTCTCTGCCTCTTCTCAATGATTCTCTCACTTTCTTCTCTCTTCTTTCTTCACCTTATTTTTGTTGCAACTGTCTACCTGACAAAAGAATATAAAACCAAAATACAGCTCCAGAGTGAAATACCTGCAGTTCAAGAGACAAACCCAAGATAGAGCTCTAACTGTTATGGTTAAAGTTGATATTTCCACAGACAATATGGTTATCCCAGCTTAGGTCCACATATCCACCCCTAAACAAAGCAGTTCAGTCTGATGGCACAGATCACACAGTAAATTTAATCCTACTTTGAGACCATCTCTATGAGAATGTGTCAGACAGGAGCAGGTGAGAAGATGACTCAAGGGTGTCTTTTACAACACAAACTCTAAAAGCAGAAACTGTCTCATATATTCTTTCTTCCCTTGAATACATAGTCCTGTTCAGGGTGTGTAAAAATACTCAAAAAATAGTTAGATGATTTTTTAATCTCTACTTTGCTCTTGGTGACATTACAAATGTATTTTGTTCTTGGGGACTATGACTCTATTTTCAAACCCTTGTTTTTCAACTTTGAGTAATTTTAGTTCTCTGTCAGAGTTCCTCAACCTATATTTTCCTAGTCTCTATGAAATATTTTTAATTTTTAGTAATGGCTTCATTTGTCTCTTTAGAAAAGAACTAAGGAGTACACATGGTATTCTGCTTATGACCTGATCAATGCCAAATATAGATATTCCTTTTCATTACCTACTCAATTCCTTATATTGTGCTTAACTGTGCAACCACATATGCTTCTGATATTCTCTAGAGGAATTTTTCCTGTACTTGAACATTTTCTCATTCTATTTGTGCAGGCAGTTTACAATCATATCCAAGAAGCTAAAAAGGAATTAAATTAGTTTTATACCCCAATAAGAGAGAAAACCACAAATCCACACATACGCATGCAGACACAAATTAAACAGTTCAGCAATACTATTGTCAAAAGTGATATTGTTGATACTTTTATCCTGAGGCTAGTGTTTGAGCAATAAGTAAAAGCAAATTCATAATTAGCAGCTTACATGATATTCTAATTCTAACAAATCCTTGAGAGCCAGCATTCTCAGCATGAGGAAAAGAGATATGTAAGTAAACTAGAGAGATGAAAATTCTGTAGTCCTGTGAAAGCATCAGTATAGACAAATTAAATATTTTATATATGTGTATGCGTGCATTGATGTATGTGTGTATTATCTAGGGTTTACTTCAAAATAATATGAGAGAAGGAAGTAAATCAGGATGTTGATAAAATGATTGGCCATGTGTTATAATTATCTAATCTTGATGTTGAAAATGTAAGAGTTTCTATACAATTGTTTAATTATGATATGTTTAGAATGAAGACATTCTATAACAAAACCTTTTCAGACTGAAAAATAGTTAATTAACTCAATTTAATAGAGTGGGATGAATGAGGAAATTACACAGGATGGTGGGAAAGCCACCTGGGTTCTAGTCTCCATTTTAAACAGGACGCAAAGCCAAAACAACTCATGTAACTTGTCAAAGTTTTGGTTGACTCATCTGCAGCCATGTGATATAATTTATCAGTCTTATAGTAGAGACTGGATCAAATATTCCATGGAGTTCATTTGAGGTTCTCAGAACTATTCATTTATGTAAACATCTCCAAATGCATCAAAACCGTTATGGCTAAAATTAGATTCTAACAGTTCATATTGAAGCTATTCACTGAATTTAAGAATTAGTCCAAATTATTGAGACCAAAATTTTGTAAAGTTAATATCCTTAACTTAAAAATGTAAACAAAGAGAAAACTATTGTTATTTGATAATGAAATTGGTTTTTGTTGGTAAGGGTTAAATTAAGCCAATTTTGTCTCAAAATTTATGCTTAAACCAGTACTTTAAAAAAAAAAATCAATAGAATCTGAGCAATCTTCATTTTAACCTTAGGGTAATTAATAACCACAACCAAATCCAAATAGAAAATGTAAGAAAAATTCTTTCAGAATAGGATCAACTTTACGAACAGCTTTTAAAACTCTCCATAAAGGTATTCTTTCAAATCAGGCTTAACTCACCTATATAATGGCATTTGGCTTTTGGCTTTCAAATCTCAATTAATCTCTGTAGCTGCTGGGGCACCTCAATGGAGACTACTTTAAAGTGTAGGATTTTCTCCTCCTTGATACATTACACTTAACAAAATAATCAGGAAAATGTGTACTTTTCCAGCGAATAAAACATGTTTTAGGACTTGCCTCCCTCACATACACTCATTCAGCAAGCACACACACATGAACAAACACATTTTAGTTGTACTAAACTTAATGTGAAATTTTAGATTAGACTTATTTATTGGCAATTCTAGGAAAGGGGTTTAGCTTAATCCTCAGTTAATGAAACTCTTGCTAGTGAATTTCCTTTGTCAACACTGCATTTAATGTACAGTGTTTCATGCCTGTTTCATCATCAAACCTGGGAAGAGACTAGGCCCAACTGGAATGCAAAGGTTGGAAGGAAGGATTTGAGAGAAAACATTTTTGAAGAGACCATGCTCAGAAATTATGTGGCCTAGTTCTACTTAAAAAAAAAAAAAAAATTTCCAGCTTCTGTGTGTTGCTCTTAAAAATAATCAATAGCTATGCTTTAAACATCATGAAGTACTTCCTAGAAATCAAGCTTAATTGCTATATGGTTCCTTAAAGAAAAACAATCAGGTCAGATATGAACTCAGGAAAACTGGCACAGTCACTATTGTTTCTTTTGCTTCTTCAAGGTTGGACACATACCTAGAAATGATTCCACAAAAATTACAGCAAATGTCTACCCAATAGGATTGGAAATGCGTATATTATAATCAATCATTAAGGTTAAACAAAATATCAAATACACTATTTGACATCACCATTTTGAAAAAGATGGGACTTAATAGCGTTTAATAAATACAAATGAACATCACACTGTCTCTCTGGAGGCACCAGAGGCACTTTCAGATTTGGCATTGTCTTCTAGGTGGCTATAAAATTCCCAGTAATAATGGCAACAATAATGAGGCAGAAATAAGCACTACAGAGATTATCAAAAGTGACACTGGACTGCTAGTGTGGAAATTCTATGACGAAATTGAAGTTTAATTTCATTTATCAGTACAAAATACATAAATTATAATCATAAAGTATAATGTGAATCCTACCTTAATCCCGTCACCTTTTGTGGGAGGAATAAAAATCCACAGTCCCTACATAGTATAACTTCAGAATAATAAATATTAATTTCTATTCAGAATAAACCAAGTAGCTAGTTAAGGAATCCAAAATTTATAAAAAAAAGTAAAATACTGCCTATATGAAAATGTTCTTCTAAAAAGTCCTCTCGTGTTCCATTAATAATTTCATTATTTAAAAGTTATATAATATTAAGGTGAATTTAGCATGTCTTTCATTCAAGGAATGTCTGAAATTCTTGAGTCCTGCCAGTTTTACTGTTACTAATTTCACTGAATGAAAAACTAAGCAACTGAATAATTATGGTCTTACAGCAAAACAATCTATAATTCAGAGATGTGATAACTTTGGGTGAATTACTTCAGCACCTGGCTGTGTAAGTACAAAATCTAAAGCATACAAAGAACAAAAAGTTCCAGTGGAGGCTTAACACCCAGGAATAAAATCAAAGTATCTACCGGTCCTTCAGAGGGACCGACGGAGCCTCTTACCAATGCTGCCTTTTTAGAGAGAAAACCAAAAATTTGTTTCCATGACTGGTACTGATTTAGCTAGTTAGTGTAGCTTGTAAAACAGAAATTTATTTTCTTCTTCTAACTATAGAAAGTTTTTTCTAGTTTTTGTTTTATGTAAAGGGATGTCATAATAAATATGATGTTTGGCTTATTATATAATACAAATACTATATAGCATAAATAATACTAGATATTACATATATAATATAATATCTATGATATATGCCATATTATGTCATAGATATTATATTATATAATACCAAGAGAAAGAAGAGTTACATGTATACGTTTATGCATGTATACATATATATATACGTATAGTATATTTCATAATGCCTTACATTGCAATAAGAATATTAACCTTTAAATAAAACCATTCATTAAAAATGAATGTTGAAGAAGGGAGAGAAATAGTATACAGCCGTTTCTCTTAACATATATGCGTCATTATAATCTGTCATTACCTCATTTTATCTGAAGATAAAAGTAAGCTTGAGACATGTCAGACTTTGCCAATATGATTAGAGTATTCTTTCCTTTAATGCAGCTATTTAAGTATGAAAATAGTACCTTCTTCCCCTCCTTGAATACTTCGGAACATGTATCAATGCACTGATTTAAATCTTCGCAATAGGTGCTATAATATTAAGAGCCTCTGAAAAGCACTGAGCTCTTGTGAAAGTGAAACTTCTATAAATAGTAATGAGGTCAGCTCTCTCCTATTTTAAAGAGCATGAGTGAAGGTTTATAGAATGAGATGGAGCAAAGGGAGCCTAAGCTTGGATGTAGTGGGTTTCAAGTGTTTACAACTCCAGGGATAGCAACATTAAACTTAAAATCATTTTAAAACATGCAGTTCAAGCACAATATTACCACAGTGGGCATTCTCTCTTTCTTTTACCGTTCCCTGAAACCATTCCTTCACTTTACAGGCAAGTTTGCAATATTTAAAAAAAAAAAGGGGGAAAAAATAACAAACAGATCAATGAAAGCAGCAACTTAAATAGGTAGTACAAATATTAAGTATTTTCTCATCGGAGAAAATAGGGAAATTCGGGATTTTTTAATTAGTTCAACAATAGTAATTGGAAATTGAGAATCAAGTGAACAAAGTTGAAAAACTTGACTGTAATTTCACATATAAATTTGTGAAGATTTGATCATAAATTTGGCTTTATGATTTCAAATAATAAAGGCATAAATTATAAATTTACAGAGGTCATATTCCTTAAGACTTAACAGTTACTTGGTAAAAGTATCCTTACAGAAAAGCGAGAGACAAAAGTTTTCAATAGGCTATCACAAACAAGACCTTATAATGCAGACAGAGCAGCAAATGTAATAAGGGCATCTCTTTAATCAAAGTATAGTTCTATAAACGCAGTGGGTAGATTTAGACAGAGGAAGGAGATGGTAGTGAGCTTTGTGCAGACATGTGATTCCATATGGCTTAACTTGGGATAGAATTTAGAATAGCTATGACTGGGTAAACGATACACATTTCAAGCAATATTCCATACATACTCACCTAAGCTTTTTAAAGTATTCAGTAATGTTAATATGTTGATTACAATTCTGTCAAGTACCAAGAGTTGTTATGTAAGAGAAATATTTTATCTTTAAAAAATATAATTCTAGATGAATAATAGAAAATGAAAGTATCAATGTGATAGCCTTTACGTAATAGAAGGAGAAATGAAAAGATCTTAACTCTTATTTAAGAAATAAAACTTTTGCAACCACTTTTTTAAAAAGATAATGGAAAATGAGGCAATAAGTATCATAAATCTTTAATCATTAAATTAGTTTGGAACTGGTACAATATCATTTGAACTGAAAAAAATGATGCTGAAATAGATCACAGTTAATATGTATAATAACTCAATTAATTCAGAATAACACAGAAATAAGTGAGAAAGTCAAGAAATATTTATGCATTTTAGAGGAAAAATTTATTTAGAAAGGAAAATGCACGTCGTAACCAAAATAAATTCCAACTAGATATAAAGTTACTTATTTAAAAAAGAAGAATTGCGAAAAAACTAGCAGCAGAAAAAGTCCCAGGATCTGTACACAGATGGTGAACTACTCAGATCTAAAGCTCACATTCCCCTGACAGCACAACCGAAAAGTATCTATTTGGCAACTGCAAACTTTTAAAAGAAACACGAACTCAACATCTCCACAAAGAGAGGGGACATACACCTCCATAAAAGGTACCACACCACCATTTTTGAAGATTTTGAGATCATGGGGAGAGAAGGGTGAAACTGGCACTCTCTCTCAAAGCTAAAGGGCTTTCTTCTGCAGCGAGTTCTCCCATATCTAGGAACTAACTGGTTTTCAGTCAGTGAGTAAGCTGGGAGCTACAACATGGAATGAAAAGAAGGCTAGTATTCTTGTGAAAGGAGACACTGCTTCCTCATAGTGCCCGCACTGGAGGCTACCATTGCGGAAAGCCCCCAGAGAGAAGCACCCACCCTCTCCACCATCGGCAAACTGGTACAAAACTGCTGACACTGCTGGATGAGCTCAATCACATGTGGAACATAAAAGAACAAAGCAAAGAAACAGACTAAACAAAAACTGACCGTTGGGTAACAGGATGGGTGTAAAAGAAAGTGGTGTGGTTTCCAATGGACAATGGAATAAATTTTCATAATTTGGTAACATGGTGTGTTGTCATATATTAGAGGAATGGTGAACCTGCATATGTGGGCTTATATTATTTTGCAAATCAAAGTTACCTCAAAAATACTAATTTAAAAAAAAAAACTGGTAGAAAACATAGGTGAAACCTATCAAATCTAAGAATCTCAAATAATTTTTTAATCTTTAATACACTCAATAGTCATATTTGTTTGAGTCTTACATTGGACCAGAAATTATGCTATGTGTTTGCACTTAATTCTTTAATTTAATAATTTCCCAAATAAACTTCTTAATTCATTAATTCCACAAATATTTGTGCAACTGATTATACTAAATTACATTCTAAGTTTCTAAGCTTCTGAAAAATCTCAGACTCTTTCTATTTGACTACACTACCTCTCATTAAATCATTGACTATGGAAAGTGAGACATATTTATAGCCAGGAGAACATTGTTGAGAAGATGATAATCATGGAAAATCCTTGCCAGAATTTTCTCACCTACAGTAGTAGTTCCTTGATACATCATTTACTACAAATGTGGATTACTCCCATTGAAACCAATATTTCCTAAAATACTTAAATGACCTTTCAAATTTATGATATATCACTGGAACTAAAATGCAATCAATATAAACCACTTTACAGATGTTCAATATAAGGTGAATGCAAGTAATTTTATTAAATCAAATTAGACTAATTTTGTTTTTTATTTGACTTGTCCATATTTTTAAGTGCCTTTTAGGTGTCAGACTAGTTTTTGGCAATGGAATTATAGCTATGAAAAGAAAAATTTCTATCTAATGGCAGTCATGTAATATAAATATATTATAATATGGTAGTAAAATGCAATAAAGAAAAAACGACAAGGCACACTAGCAACCTAGTGGTCTACTACATACTGGGCACAGTACACAAACATTCTAAGATCTTGGGTTCAAGAACTGGGGCCAGGGTGGAAAAATCAAGATGAAAAACTAAATAAAATAAACTGCTCTTCCTCCTCTCTCTTCTTACCTGCCTGCTTAGTTGCCTTCATTTTTGCTTGCATCTTTCCTTTAAAACAAAGAAAAAAAAAAAAGCGTGGAAGATTACTGAGGAGGATATAAATGGCTAGGATTTACAAGTTTATATAGGTAGGTCAAGAAAGGCCTCATTGAAAAGATAAGATATGATCAGATTGCAAAAAAAAAAATTGAGACAGTAAGCCACACTGAGATATAAATAGATCCATCAAGTTCAAGATGCCTGAAGTGAGAATATCAAAGGCCATCAAGTGTCAGGATCACAAAAGTACAGGCACTAGATTGCATAGAGCCTTATTGGCTATTATGAAGAATTTGGTTTTTATTCTGAGTGACATGGGAAGTCATTGGAGAATTTTGATCAAAGAAATGTTATTAGATATCTTAACTTCTTCAAAGTATTCCTGGCTGTTGTATAGAGAATGAACCGCAGGAAAAAAAATGGGGTAGAAATGGAGATGAGTTGGGTTGCTTGGAATAACCAAGATGAAAGATGATGGTGTCTTATGTTAGGGGTAGTAGTGTGCAGATTTCTGGATATACACCAAGATTTTTTTCCTAGGTAATGCAAGACAGCATTGTAGTTTTCCGTGTAAGGGTCATATTTGAAAGATCAAGAATTTAGTTTGGAGCACTAGCACATTAAAAAGGAGTAATCAAATGTTACTAAGAGAATGAGTGATATGAAAACTGAGAATTGACTATTGAATTTAGCTATAAATGTTACTGGTGACCTTGACAGAGCTATTTTGATGAAGTGAAAAAAATAGTCATGAAAGGGTAATTCGTATGAATTCAAGAGGTAAGTAGGGAGAATTGAGACGGTGATCTAGTAGGAGTGAGATACAGATGCTGCCCACAGAGCAACTAGGAATTCACCTATTCTCCAGAAAAACACACTGAGGATATACAGGCAAAGAGGCTATAGAGACACAATAACAATCACGATGACAGAGGGCAGGTGAAAATACTGGGGTTCAGTGTACACCACAGATTTGGGATTTGGGCCACGGCAGTGGGTGTGGAACTGTGGGAAGAAACAGGGCTCCTGGAGAGTTGCTCCAAAGCAGCAGAGAGCCCACCCAGCAGGACCAGGACACAGAGCTGGAGAAGACAGTCTTGGCACAGGGAAGCAAGACCAGCACCCAGTGGTATGCACTGGAACCCATGCAGTAAAATTACACTGGGTGCTACCATAACCAGAAGGCAGCTATGGGGATTCCCCTGCCCCACTCCATCCTACCACCATATTGCGCTGGAGTCTCAGGAACCACCCTTCAGATACCCAGCCCACCAGATATCCTGCCCCCAGACTTAAAAGAAAAATCTAGTCTCTCAGAAGGGATGACCCTCAACACTACCCACTAACATCACACTGTGGGTGGAGACTGAAATGCAGCCTGATTGCCCACTGTGGGTCAATGACAAGGTGGTCATAACCGTTAGAACCAGGGAGACTGGGAAAAGATGTTACATCCCTCATACAAACTCCAAACCTGCAGACTTATCTGTTATGCCCCAAAACATTGTTCTCCTAAGAACTTCAAACATGACCAGTGGTGATGCTACAAAACTCAAGAACATTCAGTGTTAAAACAAAGATCAAGGCTTCTCTGGTGCAAATCAATAACCTACACATCGCCATCACTACATGGAAACTGAACCCACAGAAATATAAACAGCATGTCAAACAGAGCAAAGATTCAGAGAAATATTTGTGAAATGATGCATCCAATTAAAAAACTCAGGGAAATCTGAACACAACAGATGTATGTGAACTACCTAAGGATACATTTAGGGCAACAGTGATAAACACAGTAATGGAAAATTAAGAAAACAATAGAAGGAGAAAAGGAGAACAATAAAAAAGAGAGAAAAGAAATGAAGCAAGATATAAAATAAATGAAGAACATGATAGTTAAACTATCAGACCCAGGAAGCTCAAAGAGTTACTAATAAGAGAAACACAACGAGACCTACACCTAGAAACACTATCATCAAAATGTCAAAAATAAAAGATAAATAATCTTAAAAGCAGTCAGAGAAGAATGAGTCACATACAAATGAGTTCCCATAAGATTGTCAGTGGCTTTCTCAACTTCAAATTCTACAGGCCATAAAGGAATGCCATGATATATCCAAAGTACTAAATGACAAGGATTTTCAACCCAGGTTACTACACCCTATGAGATTATCATTCAGACTGAGAAAAAAATAAAAAGCTTTTCTGATAAGCAAAAATTAAAGGTATTCATCACTGCAATACCACTTCTACAAAAAAAATTAAAGAATGCTCTATAAAGTGTAAATAAACCCTACTAAAAACAGTTAGATGACAAATATAAAAAGTGAAAAGGAGAAGAGAATTAAAATGTGGAAGAAAATTAAAATGTAGAATGAGTGTAAGATTAATTTGCTTTCAATAAAAATAGGAAATAAACATAGAATTTTTAATGGTAACTTCATACTAAAAATAAATAAATAGTAAACTAAAAATACATCCCCAGGGAAAATGCAAAGATGAAAATAAAAAAGAAAACCATTCAAAGATAACTACACCCAACCCACCTAAGAAGAAAAAGAGAAGAGAACAAAGGCATTTCTGGAATAACACACAGAAGACAAATTACAAAATGGCAACAATAAATATTACACATCAATAATCACCCTAAACACTAGTGGACTGAACTTACCAGTCAAATGACACAGAGCAGCTGAATGAATTAAAAAGCATAACCCAAACTTCTGCTGCATTCAGAAAACCTACCTTCTTCCAAATATAAGCAAATGTTCAAAGTCAATGGTTGGAAGCCAATCCTACAGTCGCATGTCAACCACAAAAAAGCAGGACTAGCTATTCTTACATCTGTTAAATCGATTTCCAACTAAAAAGTATAACAAAAGATAGAGATGCACATTATATAATGATTAAAGGATCAATTCAGCAAGAAGACATGCATAGTAACATATGCAACAAATGAAGGAACATCAAAATATATTAAGCAAGTATTATTAGAACTGATGAGAAATATCGACACCAACACAATAATAGTGGCAGACTTCAACAGCCCACTTAACAACAATTGACAAAACAACCAGGCAGAAAATTAAGAGGGAAAGAGCAACTTTAAGTGATCATTTGGAACATTTAGGCCTAATATGCATATACTGAACATTTCATCCAACAACTATGGAATTCACTTTCTTCTCAAGCACTCACGGAACATTCTCAAGGATAGATCACATGCTGGTACATAAAACATGTATCAACAAGTTTACAAAGATTTAAATGATCCAAAACATCTTTTCTGACCACTGTGACTTAAAACGAGAGCTCAACCACAAAGAGAAAGCTGGAAGACCCCAAAATTATTTGTTTCTGAATGACTCTTGGGTAAAAAGAAATGAAAGTGGAACTTAAAAATACTTCAAGACAAATAAAAATGAAACATGAGCCACCAGAATCTCTGCGATGCAGCAAAAGCAGTCCTAAGAAGGAAGTTCATTGTAATCCAGGTCTACCTCAAGAAACAAGAAAAATCACAAATAAACATTCTAATCCTTCATTTAAAACAATTAGAGAAAGAAGAAGAATTAAAGGCAAAAACCAGTAGAAGGAAGGAAATAATCAAAATATGAGCAAAAATAAATGAAATAGAAAACAAAATGACAATACAGGAGGTCAGTGAAACTGAAAGTTGTTTGAAAAAATAAACAAAATTGACAAACCATTGGCTAAAGCCACAAAGAAAAGAAGAAAAAAAACTTTCATAACTAGAATCAGAAATGGAAAGGGAGGAGTTACAGCAGATACCACAGAAACACAAAATATCCTGGGAGACTGCTATGAACAACTCTGTGCCAATAAAGTATACAATCTTGAGGACATGGACAGATTTTTAGAAAAACAGTCTCTCAAGACTGAACCTGGAGGAACTGGGAAACCTGAACAGAACAATCACAAGCAAATAAACTGAAGAGGTAATATAAAATCTTCCTAAAAATAAAAGCCAAGGACCAGATGGAATTTCTAATGAGTTACCAAACCCTCAGAGAAGAATTAATACCTATTCTTCTCAAACTCTTTCAAAACTGATGAACAGAGAACACTCCCAACTACTTTCTATGAGTCTAACATCACAGTGATACCAAAAGCTGATAGAAACATCACCAAGAAAGAAAATCACAGAGCAGTAGCTCTTAAAAACATAGATGTAAAACTTAACAAATTATTAGCAAACTGAATCCAACAATTCATTAAAAGGATCATCCTACATGACCAAGTAGGATTTATTCCATGAAACCAAATATGGCTCAACATGCATAAATCTATTAATGCAATATACCATATCAAGAAGAGCAATGAGAAAAATCATATGATCATATCAAAAGATGCAGGGAAAACTTTTGACAGGATTTAGCACCCATTTATGATAAAAACTATAAATAAAACTGGAACAGAAACTACATATCTCAAAATTACAAAGACTATATGTGACAAACGCACAACCAATGTCATAGTCTATGGTGAAAAATTGAAGACATTTCCTCAAAGGTCAAAAATAAGGCAAGCTTGTCCACTCTCACCAGTCCTATCCAGCATCATACTGGTCTTAGCGAGAACAATTAGGCAAGAAAAATAAATAAAAAGCATCCAAATTGGAAAGGAGAAAGTAAACTAAAATTATTTACCAGAGGCATGATTATACATATTGAAAACCATTAGAACTCTGCCAAAAATATAGTAGAACTAATCAACAGATATAGTAAAGTGGCAGGCTACAAATCAATGCACAAAAATCCATTGAATTTTTATATGCAAACAACACAGTAGAAGAAAATGAAATCAATATAAGCACACAGTTAAAACAGAAGCAAAAAGAATCAAATATTTTGAAATAACCAAGGAAAGACCTATACAATGAAAACTACAAGTCCTTAAAATAAATAGAGAAGAACAGAATACAAGGAGATTGAAAGACATCCCTTGCTCATGGTCAGGAAGAATCAACTTCATTAAAATGGTTATCTTACCTAAAGAAATATGAATAAAGATTTAATGCAATCTCCATTGAAATCCCATGGGATTATTTCCAGCAAATATAATAATAAATCTGAAAATTTGTAGAGAACAAGAGAGTCAAACAGTCAAAACAATTATGAGAATAAAAGAACGAATCTAGAGGAATTACACTCCAGGACACTGAGCTTTACTACAAAGCCATATTCATCAAAACAGTATGGTACTAGAATAATAACAGAGGCACAGATCAGTGTAATCGAAGTGAATCACCAGAAACTGATCCACTCACATACAGTCAGTCAGTTAATCTATAACAACATTAAAAAAAAAAAAGCACACAAGGAATACAAGGAAAGGAAAACCTCTTCAATAAATGGTGTAGGGAAAACTGGACAACCACATGCAAAAGAATGAAGATAGACCATTTCTCACACCATTCACAAAAATTAATTCAAAACGGACTAAAGAATTGGACATAAGATCAGAAACCATAAAATTATTGAAAGACAACATAGGAAAGACATTCCATGACATCAGTCTTTGGGGACTAAACTCCAGCATCAAGGAAAACAAGAAAAATAAATGATAGGTACTACATCAAACTAAAAAGCTTTCTCAGAATGAAAGAAAACATCACCAAAACAAAAAGACAACCTACTAACTGAGAGAAGATTTTTGCATTTCATATTTCTGACAAGGGCTTACTAACCAAAAAATATAGGAACTCATAAATTCTGGAACAGAATAACAGGCAATCCAATCAAAAAATGGGAAGAACTGGAGAGACATTTTTCTGAAGAGGATGTACAGATGGCCAACAAGCACTTGAAAAGATGTTCCAACCAACTGGCTATCAGGGAAATGCAAATCAAAACAACAAGATTTCACCCTACAGCTGAGAAACTGGCTATTATTCAAATCTGGAAACAACAAATATTGGTGAGTTTGAGAGAAAAGGGAACACTTTTACATTGTTGGTAGGAGTGCAAATTTGTGCGACTCCTAAGGAAAACAGCATGGAGATTCTTTGAAAAGTTAAATATGGAAATTTCATATGATTCTGCCATCCCAATTCTGGGTGTTCACACAAAAGATATAAAAACACTAATCCACAGAGATTTATGCACCCCCCATGTTTACTGCAGCCCTATTCACAATAGCTAAGATCTGGAAATTACCTAAGTGCCCAGCAACAGATCAATGGATAAAGAAGATGTGTATATATACACAACGGAATATGACAACCCTCTTAGAAGAGATGAAATTCCATCATTTGAATCAACTTGGATGGAACTAGAGGAAATTATGCTAAGTGAAATAATCCAAAGGATGAAAGATAGATGCCAGATGATCTCGCTCACAGGTGGAATGTGACTAGAAAAAAACAAAGGAACAGATGTAACAAAACCAACTCTTAGACACTTGCAACAGAACTGAGGTTACCAAAAGGGAATAGGATGCTGGGGGAGGAGTAAGTGATGGTGGAGCCCACTGGACAGTGGTGAAGGACACTTGAGGACTGGGTACAGGGCAGGGTGTGTTGAGATATATCTGAGGAAAGGGAAAACTGCACATATGGGGAATCTACACATATGAGTTTATTTTTGTGTGAAATCAAAATTACTTCAATAAAAATTTTAATAAAGAAGCAATGGGGAAAGATAAAATGGAGGCAATAGATTAACTTTTGAGAAAAAGTTTGTAAGCAGGAAAATAGGCAAAAACCTCAAGCAGAAATTGGGGGTGGGGGTGAGGAAGACTTCCTTTAAACAGGTTAACACCAAAGAAATAACATGTTAGTGTATAGATGGGAATCACTCATTAGAAAGCAAAGAGCCAATGGAATTTGTTCTTTCATTGGAGGGGATAAGTATAGAGACTTGGGTCTTCAAAGAGTGGACATTTCATCAGCATCAGTGTACATGCCATTATGATTGCAATAGCTCAATATATTACAAGATTTTCAAATTATTTCTATACAATTGCTATTAAAATTTTTCAGTTCGGTAAAATGGTTTGCCTATTTTCTCATGATATAAATTTATCAAGAATGAGTAATCATTTTTAATCAATTTTTCGTGAACATTTTTTAATTCAATGAAATATTTTCATGTTTACACTAATGTTTACATGCAATGATAATGCATACATGACTGTTAAGATGCATATTGTGAATTTAAAGACTTACTTTCCTCCTGGAATCTGGCCCCCTACTTCCCCCACCCCCCGCAGCCCCCACTTCTCTACTACATGGTGTACAATTAATTAGTCTGTTTAAAAATCCTCCCACTTTGGCTTCAGGTTGATTCATCTCCTTCTTCATTGACCAGTCTAATCTTGTCTCCAATTAATTCTTTACCTGTTTCCATTCTGTGTAGACATGATCTTATTCTTAGCTCCCTGCATCTTCTCTTTTTAAGGTATCCTATTTATATGATCACACATTTCAACAACCATTTCTGCAATGTCTTCCTCAATTTTATTTCTTGACTCTTTTGATACTCAGTTGACAACAAAGCATATGCATTTAAAGACTCTGGAGTTACTTCAAACCAAATTATCTTTTGTCTAGGATTAATGACACTATTCTGCCAATTTCCTGGGCTTGCAACCTCGAAGTTAGAGTGAATTTCACTTTTTATTTTATCTTCCCAATGCAAAAACACAATAGAATATTCTCATTCTTTTTTAAAACAATTTCACTCTTCCTTTTTTTCCTTTTCTGTATGCATTTTAGGATATTAAAATGGCACCTCAGTTTGTGGATATTTCATATCACTCCAACCATCAGAGTTCTAGTGCCCTTTACCACCACCTTACTCCCTCCTTCCTTTCCACCCCACCTCTCATGCCCCTGGTAGTCTTAAATCCTGTGAATTTTATTGGGTTTATCTGCTTGCTTGTTTTGTTACTTTTTTTTTTCCACATTTGCATGAAACCATCCTGTATCTGTCTGATTTTTTTAATCGAATTCCTTTTCCTCCTGATCCTGTCCTGTCTGTGACCACAGCCACTTCTATAGGACACCACTTCTCACACTGCACCTGTATTGATTCAATCAACTTCAAAACAAGTTCTTGCGTTCAGTCTCTTCTGAATTCAGGCCATTCTGCATCAAATACCTGGATAACATTAAAACAGATTGCACTGTGTGGTTGCTCTAATTAGCAAGCCTTAAACTGAAATGCCAACTCAACATTCAACACTACACTCAAATCCCTTCATCATGTGGGATTTTACAAATTCAACCTTACTTGTTCCATTATATATTTCTTTTTCCATTCTACTCTCTAAAGAGTCCACTCAACAGGTCAAACACCTTACTTTCCTTTATATCATTTGTTTTTCCTCTCAGTTTTTGTTTTCCTTCAATATTGCTCTCCCTTGGAACTCTCCATATCCAGAATATTCTTCATGGACAAGGTTCACATATGCTCCATAAACTCGAGCAACATTATCTTTCTTATTCCTCCTGAACATGCTAGCAGCTTTAACTTGGAAAACCAGTCCCTGAGTAAGATTTCAAACACACACACACACACACACACACACACACACACGAGGCTTTTGTCAAAGGTTACAATACAGAGAAAACTTTAGAGAGACCTGAGATCTTGGTTCTATATTCCGATTATCTAGATTTCAAACAAAAATAAGCTTCAGAATTATTTTTTAGGACATTGTATACTCTCTTAAATATAGCCAATAAGAGTTACTGAGTTTGATATTTTAAATCTATTGAAAATAAACTCTTGATAATTATAAAATTCACGTGTTGTTTTTGTTTTGAATTTTTAAATAAGATCCTTCAAAATTAATGTTTATTTATTTTGAAAGCACAGTAGTGCTACTTAGAGCTTTGTAGATGCATAAAACCTAAATTTTTTAATAGGAAAAGATATTTTACTGCTTTAGAAAACAAAGACTTTATGATCATATATAGTAGGTTTCAAAGTTATGTCTTTCTTCATTAATCATGTTTCTATTTGCTTAGGCCCTATCACCATGCATACTTTTATAAAATCGATGCTGAAGTATGGCTCACTACGCTATATTTTTATAAGAGGCATACATCAATTATTTTCTGTAAAACAGAGAATGTGTTCTAATTAACTTTTAATGAACATATAATCTCAAGAGATAAGCATTACCATTTACCCCATTGTATACAAGAGGTTAGATAAATGACCCAGGTATCAAGAATTCTGGTATTCAAATCAAGTCTATGTGATTTCAGAAGCCAGCTGTAAGCCATTACCTCATATTATTATCTGCAACATGGTATTCCTTATTCATGCCACTGAATCAAGATATTGATATGCTTTTCTGCCAAGAAAAATGTATCTCCAAGAGAACTATAGTTAAAGATCTATTCTTTCCTCATTATAAGTGTTTCCATAGACATATGTGTGGATTATGTAGAATAAATTACAGAAAACAAAAATACAACCCAATATTTACATGTGTCTATTAATTGAAAAGGAGATACCAATTGGGATGGTTTAATTCAATTAGAAGAAATGCATGGTAAAATTATATTTTGAGTTTTGAAGAATTAGATGAATTCAAATTAGCAGAAAGACAAAATGAGCTATTTAAACATGAAAGACACTTGAACAAATGTGACGAAAGAATGTAAAGTGGAAAAGAAAGAACTCAATGCTGCACACCATCCTTCTTGAGGATCACAAAAGAAATCCTAACTTCTCCTAAAAAAGTATTTCTAAGTTTATTCCACTGCAGAACACTTTCTTGCAGCATTGCTTATTTACACAGTGCTGTTTAAGCAGTAGTTTCACTAAGACTATACTTTGAAAATTATAGTCTTTGATTAATTATAATATTTAACGTACTCTCAATACACACAGTAAACCGTAACACAGAACTCTTTCACGAAGTGAATATTCTACACCAGAACTTCTTGACTAGAGCAAACAGTGTTTGTTAGTCTCTGTGTTTGCTATTCTCTGGCACTTGGCATAGTACATGGCCAAATACAGTCAATTCTCAGTGAATTTTTGTAAAATTTTTAAAAATCAAAATAGAATCCATTTTTTAGCATGAGGAAATTCACACTATATCTATACCATACGAGTCCTCAAATAAATTTTTTGTGGTGGATATGTACATTCCAATAACTTATTTGGGCTGATTATTTGCTACTATAAGTAATAAATGATAAAAAAAAAAAAAAACCATGCTAAAAGAATGAACACATACAGAAGACCAGTGTCAACTCAGTTTTTTCCTCCATCATAACGTCTCAACATTTGGAAACTATCAAGTTCCAATATTATTAAAGAACCAGAAATTACCTTTTGGTTAAAGACAGGAACCTGTGTTATTCTCTGCAAAATAGTATAGAAGGTGAATGATGAACCGGGTAGTCTACACCAATTGGGACTCACCAAAGTTTATAATGCTCGGTTATCAAACTTCCACAAAGCAGAAAAAGTGCATCCACGGTCTGGATTGTTCTAAATCACATCAGGGCTGGTCGTTTACCCTTAGGTCCCAGGCCTCTACAACAAGTCCAGAGAAAGGCATTTTGAGTCTACAAAGCTACTAGAGAAACAGGAAAGGAGGAGTGAGGGAGGCAAAACGTGCATTTGAAACTGAAAGCGGAAACATGGGCGCTGCTGCTAACAGTTTCCTGGGAGAGAGCCCTAGTAAGCCCGCGTAACTTTGAAGTGACCCACAAGCACTCCCTCTAAAGAGCGTTCTCCATCTCACCCAGATTGTATTTCCCATAACTGGAAATAAAAGCCCTTCGGGTTCTTGCCACAGTCACAAGACCGAGTAGCTGAACGTTCTTAGCAAGCGCATGTATTTGTTGAATCTGCTTTTGGAGCTTTTTGCAAAGTTCGGCTTGGAAAAAATGAGAGAAATATAACCCGAAAACAAAGTTCAGGTTTTCTTGGGCTCCGAAATGCATCTGATATAAATTGCTCTCTTAACAAAATGCCTTTTGTTACAGTCTCAAAAAACAAAAACAAACGAGCAAAAAAAATCCCCGTAGACAAAAGCATTTTCTGAAGACTGCCCTGCGGTTCCTATGGCTTTCTTTCTGAATCTCAGAGACTGCCATCCCATTGTAAGCCCGCTTCCATTTTTTTAACCTTACATTCTTTTCAAATGTTTCTCTGATGCCACTAATAACTAAAAAATACTATCTTAAGTCTCAAATTCAGATCTATCATTTTTTTAATTATATTTATATTTACATTGGACTTTACATACTACTTAGGCAAGCATCTGTATGAAGATTATACATACATACACACACATATACTCATTTACACAAACTCTTTCAAAAAATGGTGACTAACATTGGTTTAGGTTTACACAAATACAAATATCAATAGATGAGAAAAAATTTAAAGAGCCTCAATAAAATATGCATAGACGTGTCCTGGTGGAGTAGTGGTTAGGTCAACTGCCTGCAAAGGATCATAATCCATGTACATCCCAAGGACTGCGTTCGCATCCCACATCTGGGGGGAAATAACCAATGTGAAAAACTAAATAAAAATAAAATAAAACGCTTCTCCCTCCTCTCTCTTCCAGCCTGCCTGCCTACTTGCTTTTATTTCTGCCTACACCTTTCCTTTGATAAAATAAAATAAAAAATGTGGTATATCTGGAAAAATACTAAACTTCTTAAAATATCAGTTTCTTCATCTGTAAAAAGGAAATAATAATAGAATCTACAGCATAGAGTGGTCTAAGGATTAAAGGAAGATGTACTTAGGCATGCCCTGGTGGAGCAGTGGTTGTGGTTGGATCAATCACCTCTAAAGGAGCAAGACAGATGCTTCTGAGTTCCAGTCTTGGCCTGGGAAGAAGCAAAAAGGAGAATAACTAAATAAAAATAAAATGGAGATGCTTCTTCCTCTTCCTCTCTTACTCCTTGCCTGCCTGCTAGCTTTCATTCATGTCTACACCTTTTCTTTAAAAAAATAAAGAAAAGAAAATGTATTTAAAGTAATAGTGTATTGTCATAATTAGCAAAACTCTCAGGACACAAGATGATGACTTCCAAAGGGGTGGTAGGGGGAGGGAAGGAAAGAGGGGAAAAGGCGGTGGTAAAGGACACCGGAATTCTGGTGGAGGGTGTGGCGTGAAATACATATTGAGACACAATGTCAATATTCAAAAATGAATATACCATGGTGAACAAAAGATTTAATAAATATCAATAACTTGAAAAATAATAAAAATAAAATACTTGGCCATATAAATGTTGGCTACTATTAAAGGTGCATTGTACTTAGGAAAGAAGATACAAGGAAATCAACCAAAATATAGGCTACACAAGTTTCCAGGTGACCATAATGACATGAGTTGCTGTTGATACATGAATTGCATTTACTTCATCCTTCTAGAATTTAAGAATCTACATTAAAATGATTAAATATACTTCAAATTTATATTCATCATATATTACTCAGACTCACTAACAGAAAAACAAAAACAAAAATGGAAAAAAAAAATGTATGTTTTCCTTTAGAGCTCTTTGCATTACTGTGTATTATGTTGGGAAAATCAAATAAAAATATCAATAAAATTCCTATATAGTTTTCATTTTGCTGTTGTTCAGTATCTAGAGATTCTGGAATATGGAAAAGACTCACACAGTTAATTTAGTAAGATAAAAGTGAAGAACTTTCTGAGAAATTTTAACTTCATATTTTATATTTGATGCATAGACGTGTCCTGGTGAAAACATGGGTGGAACTACAGGAAATTGTGCTTAGTGAGATAAGTCAGAGGGAGAAAGACAAATATATTATTTCACTCTTAAGTGCTGTATAGAGAAGCCTAGTGAATGAATCAAATAAATTAAAAATAGACTTTTGATCTATAAGACCAAATTAGTAATTACCAGAAGATAAGGGGGTAACTGGGTAAAAGGGACCAATTATATGATGGTGGATAGAACCAGATTGTTAGTAGTGATCTTAATGTATTATCTACAAATGTTGATTTATAATGACCCACATCTTAAGCCTACATAATGTTATAATGCAATGTTGCTTCAATAAAAAATTTTAAAACAAAAGTATATGTGCAGAAGTTCTGAATAGATAAGTCTCCAAAGAAGAGAAACAGATGACTACCAGGCACATTTAAAAAATGCTTATCATCCCTTATTACTAGGGAAATTCGAATCAAAACCACAATGAAATATAACCTCACACTTGTGAGAATGGCCTGTATCAAAAAAGACTCAGCAAGTATTGGTGAGGGTGCGGAGAAAAGGGAAGACTTAGACATTATTGGTGGAAAAGTTTATTGTTGTGGCCACGATGAAAAAACATAATGGAGGGTCATCCAAAAGTAAAAATAGAATGATCATATTATATACAATTCTACTTCTGGATATCTATCTGACGAATACAAAAAATACTACTTCAAAAAAATGTGTACACCATTAGGTCATTGCAGCACTATTGATAATAGCCAAGAAATGAAAACAACTAAGTGCCCATCGACTTAAAGATGTGGATGAATAAGATGTGGGATATATACACAGTGGAATACTACTCAGCTATTAAGAAAAAAATGAATGAAATCCCACCATTTGTGATGACATGGGTGTACCTATAGAGGATTACACTAAACGAAATACGTCAGAAAGAGAAAGAAATATACCAGATGACTTCACTCAAATAGGAAATATAAAGAAACAAAGTAAACAGACAAAGCAAAACAAAAACCAAACTTGGACATTGACAACAGAATGGAGGTTACCAGAGAGAAGAATGGGGACAAAGGCTAGTGGAGGTTAAATGAACAGTGATGGAGGACTGTTAGAAATTTGGTGGTGAGTGTAGTGTGTTATATGTTGATGAAGCATGAGCAGATTGAAAACTTACATTGAGCCGTAAATTAAAATTACCTAATTTTTTAAAAAAGAATAGCAATTCATTGTGAAAGAGCCTATCAGATTGCCAAATTCATAAGACCCTTAATCATAAAAGATTGCTGATTCTGAATATTATTTACTGTCTATTTACCAAAATAGCAATACAGAATTGCAATTACTATAAAAATGGTTCATCACCAGAAACCCTCTAGACTGCATTTACTCCTATACTGTGATAGGAAGGTTTTTGAATATTCTAAGTGGGCCTTGAAAGACAAATCAGATTAAGTGGCATAAACGATACTTCTTCAGTGCAGGATGAATAAAGAACTTTCCTGAAAACTCCAGTTTGAAATATACCACCCCATTATCCTCATAGCAGTCAGGCTGTGAGGTGGTGGTGTGACCCCATATCACGCATGACTTAATTTCTTTTGTCTAGAAACAAGATTTATATCAGGTAGGTACACATAAAGCAAATATACGTAATAAAAGGGTAATGTATTAGGGTTTCTAAATATCCAACCCAACACATTTATTCAATATCTTTACATATCTTTCAACAGTTCTAATGTGGAATGGGCAATAAAATGACTAAAGGTTGAACCTTGGTGTAAAATTTGGGCAATAGCTAGAACTGTAGGACAAGGAGTTTTGAGAGATGAGAAAAGAAAAGATAGATGAGAATACAAGATATTTTCCTAAAGAAAAAGTCATTTTAAAACATAATCAAATCCAGAAACAACAATGGTAAAGTCTGACTACTAAGCCAGTGTATCAGAAAGCCTCAGGCATTACCCTAATCTTGAAGGCTAAACTTGTTCCCTACAAGCTATGCTTGTCTGAATTTGGTGAGATTACCTGACTGAAAAGTCTCCTCGGCCAGCTGGCATAGTGGATTCTGATCATAGCAAAACTATAAAGTCTTCCAGGATACATTTGTGAATGATATAAAGATCACAGACCATTTTATTTCTATTTCCAAGATCTATGATATTGTCTGACATATTATAGACATTAAATAAATCGAAAGAATGAAGGAGACCTAGGAAATAACACTTTAAATGAATGTACAGCTGACTAAAATATATTTATCAGTTAGTGAATTAGTCATCTCTGCTGAGAGTATCTGAAGTCAGAGGCCATGTAATATTCTTTTTCTTTGCATATCAAGGCTGAGCAAAGGATAAACAACAAATATATGCGTCAGCTGAATTGAGAGAGATAAAATGTCTTATCATATAACTCAGATGGTAACATTTTCATCCACTACCTTCCAAGTTTAAGCTAGTCAAATGTGTGAACAATACAGGCTTGAAAGAATAGTTACTATTATATAAAAAGATGCTGTAAATATTTCACAGATCAATAGAGCACCAATGTGCATCTTAAATACAACAGTCAATGGAAACTGTTGCAGCAATATTACTTGAACATTTATCTCAAATCTATACCATTAGAAGCGAAAGTAATTTTAGGGAAATGTTATCTGTTCTTTTCCCCCCTCTGCATAGCATTTAAATAGGAAATAAAAAATTGAAATAAGGCTAAATAAGTATGGAATATATTTAATTATGTTTGATGTTTAATTTCATGTAAATTTTAAAGCATTGAAAAGAAGTCGAATACTTGATCTAAAAGCACATAAAGCAGTATTTTCATGAGTGCCAAAAATGTGGTAAAGAGATAGCATTTGTTGAGTGACCAGTAAATAAAATGTATTGGATGATTATTTAACTCAAAATGATTGGTCTCCAGTGTTATTAAAATTCTAGCATAAATAGGTTTTGAGTAGGCCCCTGGCTGGAACACAACAAATTAGAACAAGGGTCCATCAGGCAGAGTCTGAGCTTCAGAGAGAACCATGAGCTCACACCTTACACTTGGCAGCAGCCTTACTTTCTAAGCAAGAGATTAACAGGAGGAAGACAGTGGCAGGACGCAGGGGTCTGGGCTCCTGGGTTATGCTTCAGCAAAGGATGCCCATTTCACATCCTCTGAAGATCACGATGGCAAAAACGATGTCCTCGGCTTTCACTTTTTTCTTTGATTTAAATAGTTTATTTCCTGCCATTTCCTACAAAATAAAAAGACCTAGTCAGAGGCAAATTTCTATGCAGAAATGTGCAAAGAGTTAGAGCTCTGTAATTTCATCCTCTGCTTTCAGCAACAAATTTAGAATTTTCTCTAAACGCCTAATTGTTCTAATACATTGTCATCTCCACAAGACAGCAACTTGAAGGAGTAAAAAATTAAGGCACGGGAAAGTGAAACGCCACTTTAAAAGAATGAGGATTGTCATGGAGTCGTTCTGAGGAGTTTAGAAACATAGGCCAATGACTAGCATTTTGCCAGATCATTTGCCAAAATGTCGACATGAGAGTTCCCTGAAAACGTTGTCTTAGGTTTCCAAAAATTTCACTGAGGAAATTGCTAAAAGAATAAACAGTAAGTTCAATTGCATACAGTGAAGAATAAGGTCTACATCCAATGTGCATATTCTCTGTTTATAGCTGGGAAGAATTTAAATTACTTTCCTAGCATTCCTTTTTCTTTTTGAGTATAAACCAACTCAAAAAATTAAGTAAAAATTGATGATCTAGCAATGTTTCTCTGGCTGCCATACAGTATGGGCAATGAGTTCTAGACTCCAATTTATTGGTTTGTCAGAAAGTTTGGTTATTTTCATCAATTTAGCTTTACATTTAACATTCCTCTGCTTAATTGAAACCATGCGGACACATTTGGTTAGCATCCACATTGCTACAAAAGTAAAAAGGGCACTTTGTTTCAAATTCTGCACAGTTTACCAGTAAGTTATATTTTTTTTGTAGTAACAATTAAACACACAGTTGGCACTTAACAGCAAACCCTTCCTGATCCCTATTATTAATGGATACAACTCACCTTTAACAAATACTCATCAGTTAGTGGAGAAAAGAGCATTATCCATAACTTTAATAGCTGAATAAATGGTTTTCTGGGGAATAATCTCAGGGTCAAAACATGTCCTTGGAAAGTCACGACCATTTTAGAAGATTCCTTAATTCCTTTTGTCTTCTCCTTGCCTTCCTGGGATCCTGCCCTGAAGGACAGGCAGAATGGCGTACCCGAGTAAACTAGTAGGTGCCATAGTTGATCCTGCCTGTTCTTTCTTTCCAACCCCTCGTGGAAAATGACTCTGGTCTGGTTTATAAAATGCGTTTACTAAGTAACAGGTTTCTAGAATCTTTACTTTCTTTGGTTTGGCAAAGTAATTTCAAACAAGCCAACGATGGCTAGTATAGCCAAAATAAAATATTTGGAGGTCAACTAACTAATGAAAAAATTACTGACAATCCCCTGGTCCTATTAAGTGGTGTGCATAGAGTAATGAAGAAAAAGAAAAAAGTACGATCAAAAGGATGAATAAAAATGACCCCTAATCAACAATGGTAAGGTGGGTCATTGGAACTCATTCCACACTATAGTAAAAGTTAGAATTGTTCTGGTATTTTTTGATAGGTCCATGGTTAGAGACAGAGCTCTCAGTCTTTTGGCAAGTATTTGTCAAGCATTTACCATCTATTACCCCTGTAGATAGTATTGCCATATTTACTGCCACTTTTGTAGCCACTGAGAAATGAACAAGATAGAGCCTCTCCTTTCCATATCTCACATTCTCATCACCACCACCCAAGTCCTCTTCCATGGGGGCCTGTGTGACCAAGTACCAAGTACTGAGGCCAGAGCATGGTTGCTATTCCTGTCTCGCCAGAGACTGGAGCAGCGAGGCCCCACCTGACATGAAGGAACACTGAGAGTGGCTAAGTCAAGAGAGGTCCAAGTGATAAGCAGTGAGGGAAAGAGTCAGGGAAAATGCCAAGTAAAACAGTGAGGATAGATGGCAGGCCACCGAGAGAACAGTTCTACCTGGAGAACACGGAGGCTGGCTTCCCTCTTCTGGCTTGACTGGCCTTCTCTTTGTATAAAACCAGAGTTCTTCTAGTGTGTAAATATGATCCTGTAACCCTTTTAAAAACATTTTAAACGACTTCCCATTTATTTTCCTCAAGATAAAATAACAGAATATGGTAAACACAGCCTTTATAATCAGAACCTTTTTTACTGTTAATTGCCTCCCACCCATATGCTCAATACTCCAGCCATTCTGAAATCCCCTTAACTGTTGTGCATTTGCACATACTATTCCCTCTAAGGAAAATAATCTCTTACTCTTTCCTGCTCTTCCCACTTTCCATCTAAAGGTACTAGAATTTCAGGTCTTGGTAAAAATGTTACTTCTTTAGGTAATCATCCCCGATCCTCTAAATCAGATTTTCTCAGAGGGTCAGCCTGCAGGATTAATTTAAAAATAAGTGTGAGATGACTCCATATTAATTGAATCATCTCTGGGATTGACACCCAATAAACCACATTTTTAGCAAGGATTCCACTTATTCTAATGTACACTAATGTTTCCAGACCAGTGACTTACACTCTGAAATGATATAAAAATAACCCCTATAGCATACTCACCAACTAATCAGAATAGATCTAGTGTCCAATCAGGACATATGTAATGACCAAAGTAGGCTCTGACAGTCAGCCTCTCAGATACGCTGGCATACACTAATCACAATCAGCTGCCCTTATATTTCACAGCACCCACCCTTCTTCGGGGTTAAAATATACTGCCTGATCTCCACTGAGCACTGTCTTTGTGTCAGGCATTGTTCTAAATACGTTTTTTGTATCACCTCAATTAACTTTCAAGATAATTCTATAAACTGGGTGCCACCATTATTTTCATCTACAATGGCAGAACTGAGACACAGAGGTGCTCAGTAGCTTGCCCAATGTCAGTCAGTAAGTAACAGAGCCGGACATCAGGTGCATTCTGGCTCCAGAGTCTCATCCTACATTGCACTTAGCATGATATGTCTGAGGCTTTATTTTAATCACCAGTCTTTGACTTCCTTACTATTCTGTGATCTCACAAGGGCAAACCTGATACATAATAAGTTGCCAATAAACATTTGGAGAATATATTAGATGACGATTTAATTTAGGATGAAGAAGAGTGGCCTGATAGGAGGCTAGTTAATGGCTGAACTACCGTCTAGTGATTTGAGGCTTGCTTTTAAAAAATTTCCAGGACAAGGACCTTGGAAAGTCGCAGAAATTAATGTATTGCAACTCTCTGAGGGCACAGAAATTCATGCACCTAGAAAGCACGAGCAAATAGAATTTGTTTTCCTGTTCCAAACATTTTCATCCAAAGGAAGTAGAATGAAATTGGCATGCATACTTATAGCAAATTGAACCATTTCAGAAAGGTTAAAACTAACAAAAAGGCGACAGTCCCCAGTATTCCTTTGAGTCAATTTCTTAGAAAAACATTTCCAGAATGTCTATTTGTAGAGTCAGAGTCCACAGTCTCAGTATTGAAACAAATGGGTCATACGGAATCACCAAACAGAATCAAGATACTCAATCTCTTTCTCTAAATAAAGCTTTCTTTCCTCAGGCTGCAGCGTCTTGATGGTCACTTCCCACTACCATCATCACTGTTAACTGAGGTTCATTCTGAATTTTTCATAACCTCAGCCACACAAAGAGCACTGCCTCACTTTCTCTGCCACAAATCAGTAGGTCACCACTCACTAAGGATACTGCTCACTAATCTCATAATCACCTTAAAAAACCACACATGGGTGCAGCCTGGTGACTCAGGTGTTAAATCTGCAGCTGTGGTGTAGTCCACATAACACCGAAGGACCCAGGTTCACAACCCAGGTCAGGAGAACAACAAAAATGAACAACTAATTAAATAAATACTTCTTCCTCCTTCTCTCTCTCTTTCTTCCTGCCTGCCTACTTGCCTTCTTTCCTGCCTCCTTACTTTCTCTAGAAATAATGAAGGATTTAATTTTTTTCCCTGCTGTAGTCAAAACACCAGCTTCCGTAACAACTTCCCTGCCATCAGGACCTGTGAACACTTGCTCTCTCTGTACACCTGGAGGTTCTGCTTGTGACACTTCATCCATGCCGTCTTGGACCACTCAAGTCAACGCAGTTCTTTCGCTTTTTTGGACTTCAGCAATATTCATCTTTTGAACAAATCCCACTTTGACATTAACTATATTTTACATCAATTTGCAATTGAATCATCTACACTCAGCTCACAGCACTTAGTACAGGCTGCATAGGGACCATATATTTGGTAGATTTAGTTTAATTTGTAATGAGTCTAAAACCATTATTTCAGTGACCTCTTGCTAGCTTTGAAAGTATTCATGTATTTATGAGAAATCTGACCACATTTATTTTTCATTCTTTAAATAAATAACAACTTGGCGTTCATCTCAAGGAAAAAGTGCAGAGGTCACTACACAGAATAAAATCTGACAGGCCCCCAGGTTCCAGTGAGGCATGGAAGGAGAGGGACTAACCACGGACCAGTCATGAGTTTGGTAATGTTTGGAAGTTATTGTAAATTTTCCCAAATACCCTGGAATACCACATTCTTCCCTTTTTCTTCCAAACACTCCATGGTTCTCACATTGCTACCTAAATTGCATATATATGGAATTGGGTCCAGATATCTCTTTTTACCTCATGTTTCTTAAAGAAATGCTTACAGGATCCAGCTCTGCCTCTGACAAGGAGATACTTCTCCTGGCTGTAATCCTGGACAACTCCCATCTTCATCCTCATCTTTGGAGATTTCACATTGTTTCTCAGGCCTGGACAAATCTACACTACATTGTCTTGTCCATGTTTGAACTTGCTGATATAATTGACCTGCTACCAGGTAAAGAAACAATGAAGGAGAGCGAGGTTGAGAAAAATAAAAGTTAAAGGACTCACTTTGACCTAAAGGTCTATGAACTCCTAGCTAGTCCATTTCTGAATCTCCGTCATCCATCAAGCTCCAACCACCATTTGTCCACTCCATGCTTTGGAACCTGTGCCTCCCAGGACAGAAGTCTGTCAGTGAGGAAAGGGAACAGAGTTGATCTCCATAAAGAACTTGAATTTTAGGAATAATTAAAATTAGTACATTAAGCTGGCATAGGCATATACCAAACTGATACTTTTAGTTTTAATTTTACAAATGGGTTGTGTTGTTTTCAGAATGAAGAAAAGGGAAAGTACAGAGTTCTGAATGAATAATTCAGAATTGGATGAAAAGACAAGGGAAGACATAAGGAGTAGTACAATAACTAGCAAGGAAGATTTGCTTGGATGTCTACAAGTTTTTAGCTTGATTCTAAAGTACATATTTCTATTATAATCTTCTTCATTGCTTTTAGTAAGTTATTTTTTCATAGAGTGAAGCTTAACTGGAATTTAGCTCATTCAAATTGAATTGCCACAGATTTTCTGTTCCTGGTTTAAATTAAAAAAAAAAACAACAACAACTTTCTATTACCCAGTGAAACCAGAGAAACCAAAAACTGGTTGCAATAATCCTAAATGCTGTGTTAGCCCTCTGGTGGTTGACCTTTTATGCAATGCCCTCTACATCCAGAATTCACATCTCAAGATTTTCATTGGCCTACACTTCAACATTTGGTTATCTCTTTCCAGAAGACAATTCTATCTCACATATACTTTTAATATAGATATGCCTTTTAAAAATCAAATTATTATAATGAAAAACAGACACATGTAAGGAGCACTTGTAACTCAAGTTTCATCCAGTTAGAATGTTGTTGACATTGATAAACCACTAAACTTTTGTTCTTTTAGTTTTCAAGGTCATTAGGCAAGTTCAGTGGAACTAAACTGTGCGCTGGGGCATATTTGAAGACTCATAATTTGTCAATAATTAGACTCCTTCAAAGAAATATTTTACATGTATTAAGCATTAGACTCCCCGAAGTATTTCTGATTATATTACCCACTGTAAGAATAAAATCTGGACACTTTATCATTGTCAATAGTTTTTTTTGGGTGGTGGGGTTAAATGCCAAGAGAATACTCTTTATGGAAAATAATATCAGACACACATTTTGGTAATCTAACTATTTTAAGATATCAGATGAAGTAGAAATTCTGTTTTCTGTTTCTAAGTTGCCCAGATTAGCTAGAGCAATTAAGAAAAAAATGGCATGGTATAAACACACAATCACACACACACACACACACACACACACACACACACACTCTTCCCTTGCCTAGGTAGGGTTATGCTGGACAAAATGAAGAATAAGATTCCAACACCTCTCTCTGTCCTTGTAATGAAATTATAACAACTCACATTCAGAATGTTCTCTTCAACAAGAAGTAGCTAATGAGTATACAGTTGAGTGAGATAAATGCTAATATGGAAAAAAAGGAAAAATTTGTCAATTTGAAAAATCTAAAGAGAAGAGGCTGGAATAAAGTAAAATAAGTAAATTACTTGAAATAAATGCCTGATTAATTTTGAAAAATATGCAGTGTACAGTAATGCCACTTTCAGTGTGGATACTTCAATGGCAATTTTTCAAAACGACTCTTCTCTATAATTTTACATGTGCTTTGGGCCACATCAATCAGGAAATAAGTTATATCTTTTAAAGATCAGAATAATACATTTAAAAGTTTACTATCTTGAATATATAAAACTGTCTTTAGGGATCTAGCATGGAGTTCTTGAATTTTTGCCTTTATTGATATTTCATAAGGGTTACATCCATGAGTGGGGTCTTGGAAAACTTGAGACCAACCAATTTTTCATGACATACTGCAACTCCCTTAGCAATATGGTGCTAACACCAGGAAAGTGAAATTTCCTCCACTCTTTTTGGCTAGAGCTGAGTTTCCTTTCCAGAGACCACAGAACAGGACTCAATTGGTTTAATAACCCTGAGAGAACCAGAGTGAGTAAAAGCAATGAGCACAGACAAAGAGTCTGGAAAAGAAGTAAAACGGTAGGGGAGGAAGTTGACACAGAGGGGCAAAGACAATCAGTCACCAGCCTCATTTTTACACTGGTTCATACACCAGGATATTGGGAAGAGAATAGGGGCTGGGAGGAGGGGTTGTTTTAATATAGTGTTTTCCCTTTTAATCCTGTGGTGTTGAAAGCACAGCTTTCTCAAAGACAATCTGATCCATAGTCAACATTATAAATCACTCTCTGAACCTCATAAGCTGAAAGTCTGCAATGAAGAACTGAAATCAACACTGTAACCTCTTCTTCTGATCATGTACGTAGTTTAAAAAAACAAGACAAAAAACTTTAACATCCTTACTGTCAATTCTAGAAAATAAATACCAAGACATGGTGCTTTTTCTTCTCAGAAAATCTTAGACAGTTTAACACTCCCAGAAGCCATTACTTGTTAGTTCAGAACCCAATACCCTGAACATGAATCCTCACTAAGAATTTTCTAAAATCAATAAATGTAGGGTAAAAAGTAGTAAGAGTATTGGTAGCAGGAGGTTAACAACTGGGCTAGTATCTCAAATTTTAAAACAATGAAAATTCTACTTAAAAAATTTTTAATTACTATCATCAGCGTTTTCAAGTTATCGTGACTCATTCCTGTCTGTCTCCTTCACATCAACTACTAACTTGCTAGTAGATGTGACGCATTCTGTATAGGACTCTCACACCCAAGATATAATATATGCATACACATTATAATATAAATATAACATAGAGACATAGAACTTGTATCTAGATATCAAAATCTAAGATCCAGAGTAGCCTAAATGAAAGTGCCAGAGACAACAGCTCTGATTTAAAAAATAAGAACATATATGATGAGACTGCAAAATAACAGTATAGTTCCAGATTTCGAAAACTTTCAGTGTCGATATATTCTGCATTTCTTTAAACACTGCTAGATTATTATGACTGAATCTGGTTATCACATTTCAGTGGTTATCACAATTTTAATATAGGCTGATTAATCTAGAAGTCATGAACTCAGAAGAAAAGTTACAAAAACTAACTTCTGTGATATTCTGGGAAAGAAGCAGTGAGGGTCGAATACGATAGTATATGTCAAAGATTAGAAGAGTATAAGAGTCTCTGTAACTTCAGAAAACACAACCAATTTAACAATTTGACAATGATTTACTCTACCTAGAGCAAAGATGGAGTGTTAAAAAGAAACAGCAGTGGTGCACCCTGGTGAGTGGTGGTTAGATCAGCCACCTCCCAGGGAGTTCAGTTCACGTCCATCCAGGGATGGGATGGTGGGCGGGAAGGTAGGGAAAAACCAGCATGAACAACTAAATAAAAATTAAATTTAAATGCCTCTTCCCCCTCTCTCTTCCTGCTTGCCTGCCGACAGCTTTCTTTTAAAAAGAAATAAGTATAACTGAATATTACTTAAAGCATCAAAGCACAGACTTGTCATCAATCATGCACCAAGGGGGAGGATTCTTACCTCTTCACTCAACACTGATTTTGTGAATCTCAATGTATGCGCCTTTTCCAAATAGCATTCTATTTAAAAATTTAGAGAACAAAAAGCTAGAAATCACTTAAAAGTTTGAACCTAGCATATGACAAGATGCTTATTCATTAGTTTATCCAGGACTTATGACATAGGTCAGTGCACATTAAATATTGTTACAAATTCTACACTTAAGATGAAAATAATAAGGAAAGGTAAAAATAGAATCAGGTACCATTTGTACTTTTAAACACATTGATAACAGCTTTAGTCATAATATTTTCTAGCAGGTGGAGACTAACGGGAAAAAAAATTAAATGTAAACAGAGGCTCAATATTTGAATTTGGTAAGACTGATATTATCACTTACCTTGCATAGAAGATTTCTATAGGCCATTTCTGCATGTTAAAAAAAAAAAAATACCATGCATTTGTTTAGGCCACACCACACAACCACACACCAGAATGATCATTAAGATTCTTGCTACTCATATGCTCTTCTTCATGTCACCAATTAATCCACTTAGCAATCAGTAGCCTAAACACATTTGTATTCTCTCTACAAAATGCATAATTTAAATCCATCTTCTTAGACTCTACACGCTTTAAGAGGATTACTGTCCTACTGCATCAGGTCATAATTTTAATAATATTTTCTATTGTAAAAGATAGCAACATAGTAAGAACTGATTGCAAGGTTTTAAAACTAAGTTCTTTTTGAATGATTTATCTGCAAAAGTCCCTCTGTCTTCTTCTAGGGAAGGTATTTCCACAGCCCCACATGTTAATAACTGCTTTTGGAGTTGGATGCATGCTGAGAAGAACCATCAATGATAACTAATGTTTAGGACCTAGATAGCATTTCCCATTTTTTTCTATCTTCCTACCTTGATTAATTTTTCTTCATAGCACTTAGTAAGCCTTATTACAGATTTGCAAACCTTATCCAAAACCGATGGGACCAGTTGTGCTTCAGAATTCAATTTTTTTAATGTTTATGGAGGCTTTATGACACACTCCCAACAGGGTTGGTGACAACTCCCTGTAATCAAGCATCAGTTATTTTTCAGTGCAGTGTATGGGATTTCATATGAAGAGGGGAAATACACCACAAATAGTTTCACCTTTCTCCAGATCAGGTTTTGCTGCCAGAAAAGTTCAAGTCAGGTCAGGTTTTGCTGCCAAATGAGTTAGGAAGTATTTTTCAGTTCAAAGAGCTTTGTGATCCTCAGCATCTCTGCTAAGAGATTTTTGAATTGACTCTTTGTTTTCTGTCCATCCTCTCAACTAGCATTTAAGAGCTGTAAATACCTGCATATTTTGTTTGTCTTCTTCACTCTGTCTCTAAAGTCTAGACTAATGAGACATAAAATTCCAATATACAGCTGTGGGTTGAATGAATGAATAAATGAATCTAGCGTTAGAACTCGGCCTGTTAGGAGAAATCCATGTTTTACACCAAAGCTTCTTCTCTCTTAAGAACATTTGACATGCCCTGGTGAAGCAGCAGTTAGGTCAGTCACCTCCAAAGGAGCAGGTCACATACTCCTGAGTTCAAGTCCCAGGTCTGGGAAACAACCAGTGGGAACAATTGAATAAAAGTAAAATAAAGATGCTTCTTCCTCCTCTCTCTCTTCCCACCTTATTTTCATTCCTCATTCTGCCTCCACTTTTCTTTTAAGGGAAAAAAAAAAAAACACAAAAAAACTTTCAATAGTAATAGAGAGAGCAGGATTACAAGCTATAGACTGATACAAAAACTGAAAAAAACAAGACAAAACAAATCTACCGATGGAGAGAAAAGGTATTAAGCAAAAACAGTGAGGTAATAAAAGATCTAAGGAGGTACAAGTCATGAAGTAGGAAAGAGCAGGTCATTAGTCAGAGGTATTAGAAATGACAGAGTGAAAGAAAAATGCTCGAGTTCACATAATGATAGCAGCTAAAGCTCGATATCAGTGATAACCCACAAAATCTTATAATAAACTTAATGATTTTTGTTTGATTTCAGTCCATGCAACTGGAAACAATGAACACCTCAGAAAAATTACCTAATTTCTCAAATCTTCGTATATTAAATGAAAATATCAAAATTTCTAGAACATGCATGCACAGAGTCACCGGGAGGGATTGTTTAAATTCAGATCACTGGACCTCACCCCAGGAATTTTTGATTTAAGAAGATGGGTGGAGCTTGAGATTTTACCTTTTGAAGAGAAAGGTGGTGATGCTGGCAATCTGGACACACTCATTTGGGAAACACTGGTCTGGCACATGAATAATGTTTATTTTACAAGACACATGTCAGCCATTATCCAAGTTTCCGGGCCCTCTAAAATGATTTGAGTCTGTCCTTTTATGTATAAAGGTACATCCAAACTTCCCATTCTTCCTGATATTCAACTTGATTTCCAGTATTAAAATGCAGATTTTCACAGGAAAAGCAATGGGAGAATATTTTTTCTCACCATGAAGTTAATTCAGCCATGAAACTAACTTTTTTGAAATAAATGAAACTCATGCCTAATATTAGTTCACAGACACCCAGAGACAGGACCTATAGAAGAGAAATGTCAGCATCCTGCTCCCTTTAAAACTACTCATGGACTGCTTGTTTTCTGACAGCCAAATGTCTTTAATTTCGAGTGACACAGCACAGCCAATTTATGTCCACCCCGGTTTAATAAAGTTGTTCACTTCCCCGGCAGTTACTTTGTGAAGTGAAAAAGTCAGAGAATAATTGTGATTGTTCTTACCAGTGTACGAGAGAAGCTATGCACCTTATTTTCCTTAACACTTAGATCAAAATCATCATTAGAAAAATGTTTCAAATCTGGCAACTTCAAAAAATCTAGAAGCACCAAATAAATAGAATGACTTCTTTGGGTATAATTATTCTTCAAAAAAAAGAAATGAAAATGCTATCAGTCACTTGGAAAGACAAAAAAAATAGGTATAAATCATTCCAAGTAGTTCATAGCGCACCACAAAATTTTGGTAAAAATACTTTATCATCAAATGACACTTTGACAAAGCTATCCACACAGCTTTCCGGTGGGGAGAAAATTGTAAAGAGGGCAGGGATAGCCTGGGGCCATATTCTAAGTGACTGATCCATTGGGTGATGAATTATCATATACAAATATGGGTGTGACAAAGCATATAAAAGGCACTCAAAGTGCACATCTGGGTCACTTGATGCTCTTCTAGAAATGAACAATGGATCCCTGAAGACTGAACTGTGTATGGCACCATAGTCAGGAAAAAGAAGATGGAAAAGGAAGGATTAAAAGGTTGACAGTGATTTTTTTTTTTCCTGAGCCAATTTATTTTTCTTTGAGCTAAAAAGACTCTGCCTCAAGGCTGGTGTAAAGCAGACTTTCCAGGAAGTCACATCCATCACACCAAGAAAAAGCACCACAAAAGAGACAGCATGATAAATACCTACTCTTGAGATCCCGGGATAGAGTGTCCAGAAATGAGGATAAGAATTTCTTTATCTCCTTTAAGCATAGGTTCTGACTCAAATAATATTCTCGGTAAAACTGGCTTCAAAACACCGAATCTATTCATTGATTTAAGACATTAGCTGTATTAACTACATGATGCTTTATCATATTCTAAAAAGGTTTATAGAGTCGTCCTCCGATCTAGGACACACATGCAAGTTATTTGTTATGGTGATTGCTTGCTTTGCAGAGTCTGTGCCCTTGACCCAGGCCCATAGATCAATGTCAGGCCAAGTGAGGTCCCCAGAAAGGGACAATCTGAACCCTCTCATCCAGCTATAGCTTTCAAAGCTAAAAGTTGGTCCTGGATTCTGGAATCAAACTGACCTGGGTTTGAATTTTTTTCTCCAATCTTAAAGTGGTTTGACTTTAAGTAGCTTAACTTCTGGAAGCCTCGATTTCTTCTGCATAAAGTAAAGCTAATTATAAATCATGCCTCAAGGGGATGTGGATGAGTCAAATGTGAGGTATTATATAGAGAGTTTATATCTGGCACATAGTAAATACTTAATAAATTACTATGTGCCATAAATAGACACTATCTATAAGCAAACTGGTATGTATGTGTAAATTCATATATATTCAAATTCTATATAAGTAAACTCATATATAAATGCATACATGTAATATAAAGTCATTCAATAAATGCCAGCTACTATTATTATTTTTATAGCAGAGCTTCTCTTAAAGACCTTCAATGAACCAATTTTCCAAATTAATTCGAATGCTATCCATCCCTTCTGTAAAGCGTATGAACTGAAGCCTATGAAGAACAGACCTCATCTTAGAGAGTCTGTATAATATTGTTCCTGTTAGCTGAGTTTTATGCTTAACAAACATCAAGTAGGATTATTGCTAAACCTGATTGTGACAGTTTTTACAATTATTGGAATTTTGTAATTCAATAAAGTTATAAAAATAAGAGCAAAACAAAGTTATCTCTGTAAAAATTGAAGTTAAATGCCTCGGAAAGATAAGCAGTATATTTTTTTCTGCCAAATTAAGTGATAAAACTACAGAAGGTTCTGGAAGTACTATCATCTAGAAAATACTGCAGGTGGTCTTATAAATGTACTTAAGATTATTTCATATTTTAAAAAAATTAGAAGTGGGCATTGTCCATAACACATTTTTGAGTATTGCTTTTGAAAGATATGGAAAATTGCTAAACAACAGGGCAGTATGTTAAAAATAAAAAAATAAACACGTTGATCCTACTTTGAAAAATTGTGATGGAATGTCTGCACATATTAAGTTAAAATGTTTAGTATACAAATATATCAGCTCCCCTTCCTTTAAAAGATGTTTTAAAAAGTGGATGACACAGCACTAGAGTGAGTCTTACTGTAAACTGTGGACTTTGGATGATGATGATGATGATGATGATGATGTGTCAGTATAGGTTATTCAATTCTAGCAATGTCCCACTCTGTGGGGAAGTCTAAGCATGTGTAGGGACAGGAACTACATGGGAAATCTGTCTATCTTCCTCACAGTTTTGCTGTGAACTTAAAACTGATTTTAAAGAAATAACAAAGTCTTGAAAAAAATAAAAATAAAAAGGAAGTGATCATTGCTGGCACTAGCTGAGTCACATCTAAGTGTTTCTATGACATTATGCAAATATCCTTACTCCCCAAGCTATTTCTTGGAGGGTTCTAAATTTAAATAGGGTAACAGAAGGAAGCTACTTTAGCCTGTGGGTGTGGACATATCTGTGTGATTTACCCGCAAATATATTCAGTCACATAAAAGAGCACTTACTCTAGTACATGAGATCCAGGACCAAAATGTGTTTGTTATGAGGGGGCAAATGAATGAGCAAATAAAGTAGAAATTCTCCAATGTTGCTCTAATAACCTATTGCCTCAAAAAATATCAGGAGAGCTTTCTAAAAGTACAGATTCCAAAGGCTATATCCAACATCAGATTTAGTAAGTCTGGGGTAGAACCCAGAAACTGAATTTTTTTTCTGTATATCCTAGGTGCTTCTAATGGATAAGCAGGTTTGAGAATGATTGAGATTGAGCAGAACTGTCTAATCTAAATATAATCAAGCCACAGGCATGAGTCATATTTTCTGTTAGCTACATTTTAAAAAGAATTATCTAGTAGCATCATTTAATGATGAATCAAGAAAAGCAAATCAAAACATCAAAAAAAAAAAAATGGAAATAACAAGTGCTGGAGCGGATGTGGGAAAAAGGGAACTCTAACTCAATGTTGGTGAGAGTATGAAACGGTGCAACTATTTTGGAAAACAGCATGGAAGTTCCTCAAAGAATTGAGAATAGAAATTCCATACGATCCAGTCATTCCTTCTACTGGGTATTTACCCTAAAAACACATGAACAATTATTTTCAGAGATATATGCACCCCCATGTTCATGGCAGCATTATTTACAATATTCAAGAGCTAGAAACTACCTAAATGTCCATCAACAGATGAACTGATAAAGAAGATGTGGTGTATATGCACAATGAAATACTACATAGTCATCAAAAAGGGAGAAATCCTGCCATTTGTGACAACACGGATGGACTTGGAGAGAATTATGCTTAGCAAGATAAGCCAGAAGTAGAAAGACAGACATCATACGATATCACTCATATGAGGTATACAGAAACAGAAAGCAAAGGAATGGTCTAAATTAAATAACAGATTTCCAAAAAAGAGAGAACTAATCCAAAACACAATAAACTGTTAGCAGGGACAAAAAGAGGCAAACCAGAGGGTGCAGGAATTGATGGTGGAGGTGTGGGTGGGAAACAGGGTGGAGGGAATTCATTGTAAACTGTACAATGAAGGGGGAAAAAGGAAAGTGGTAAACATACTGCACTATACAGAGATTTAAATTTGCTATCATGCATACCCCAAACCAAGCTAATGTTAAAATGTAATATTCCAATAAAATAAATTTTAAAAGAAATAAAAAAGTTTAATAGTACATTTTAATTTCTTAATAAAACATTTACTTAATCAATAATAAGTCCCCAAAATTACCATTTCAGCATGTAATCAATATAAATATTATTAATCAGATTTTTACATCCTTTTTATTTGTGCTAATTCTTTGAAATCCAGTGTGTCTTCTGCATTTACAGCACATCTCAATTTGGACTAACCTCATTGCAAGCACTGAAAAGTCACATATGGATACCAGCTGTCATACTGGGAAGAATAGTTACAGTCTTAGTGATATAGGTTATGATAATGATGATACAGTGATAATATTATATTTTTATGGTTCATAACCACTAAGTGCTCAAGAAATAGAGGTGATTAGGAGGTCAAAAGAGAATGAAAAAGCCTGGAAAATACAAGATGACTATGACACTTAACTGGAAGTTTTATATACTATTAGTTAAGAAAGAACACAAAAATATGCAGAGAAAGGCAAATGAAACTACGTCTATGTACACATGAAGGAAGAAAGTTAAAGAACTCAGACAAGAGCAAAAACTATCTGTCATGCAACTCCTATTTTTAAGTCCCAAACTAGAATTCCCAGAGTTCATGTCCACCTTTAGAAACTTGTGAAACAGTAGAGTATGGGATAGAAATACTTTTATAGAAAACGTAAAGTGCCAAGTATGAAAGCAACTTGCAGAAGCATTTCCAAATGTTTTGAGCTGTGCACACACTTTTTGCATTTATCATATTCCTATGTTAGTGAAAACACATTTTGGAGACTGAAATAATAAGTCTGAACAGAGAGCTTACCATAGAACTGATGCGTATTATCTTTTGGGAATTCAACCAATGTTGTTGTTTTTTTTGTGTGTGTGTTTTTTAAGACTTCATCAGTAAAGTATTCTAACCAGGAATATCACATGCCAAAGTGCTGCAAATCAAACAAAACATTTGTGAAGGAAATTCCTCACCAAACACTTGTATCAACGAAAAACAAATCAAAATAGAACAAATTCAAAGCCAGAGGAGATGTGGGAAATATCACATTGCAGACTTTTACTTTTACTGTGCAAAGATTCTAGAGGACCCCAGTGCCAGTCACCTCCAGAGGAACACAGACAACATACTCCCGGGTTTGAGTCCCACTTCTGGCGGGGAGGAGGGAAATTAAATAAAAATGAAATGTTTCTTCTTCCACTCTCTTCCTGTGTGCACCTTTCCTTTAAGAAAGAAAGAAATATAACCGCCAATTAAAAGATCTCCAGCAAAGCAACAATCAGCTAAATAGGCAAAACATTATACGGCGAACGTAAGTGTCCTTTTACTACTATTCTGGTGATTGACGCTAATGTTTCAGGATTTTTGCTCATTCAACTAATGCTTATATTTTCAATATGCACAGACCTGCTTAAGTGCTACACTAAGTTAAGATAATAAAGAAAAACATTTTGTTCTTATCTGTAATCCATGAGCACTGTGTGTACTTGCAAGATGAATGTACACACATTTTTAAATTATGCCATGATCCTTGGTGGCCTTGCAGTTTAGTTCACCGGGGTAAGGTCCACATATGCCCCAAAGTCCGCAGTTCAAGACCGGGGTCCCAGGAAAGCAACCAGGATGAACAGCTAAATAAAAATAAATAAAATATTTCTTCCTCCTCTCTCTTCCTGTCTGTCTGCTTACTTGTCTTCATTCCTGCCTGCACCTTTCCTTTAAAATTAAAATATACATATATAAATTAAAAAACTATGCTATATTTTAAATACTTGACAGCCTGACTGCCAGTCTACCACTTCTTCAAAGGAGAATGTCAGCTTTTCCCCCCTGAAAGTTCCTCTACCATCCTAGACTTGATGAATAAATTGCTTCCCAAATTGTGTGGCATCTCATATTTAAGTTTTTAACTCCTGTTTCTTTTACGTTCCTTTGGCCATGTAAATGGCCTCTCATTTACCTTCCACTGACGTCTTCCCCTCCAGAACAATTCTGACACAAGCGAACTTGTGTGTTTAGTCCTGTTTTAACAAATCAGCATCATGCAAGAATCACAAGGCATCCTAAGTAAGTATAAACAACAAAAGATATTTTAAGGTTAAAGGGCTTAAGTGCCACGGAAACAGAAAAAGTGAATAAACTGTCATCTTTTCACAAATCTCTGTCTAGAGCTTAATACTGAGGAAGGCAGCGTCAGTATGTAAAGGTCTCCAAAATGTAGTTAGCTCATGCTCCTCCCTTTGTGCTAACCCGCAGAGGCCTAGACCACCTGACAGCCAGGCTGCTATAGTCGCCACAGATAGCCAGTTTCAGCGAGTGCTGGTGTTCTCTGCTGAGGGCTGTGCATTAGAATCTCAGTCTCCTCGGAACTGTCTTTGTGTCTCTAGACAAATCCTACCAGTCTGCCACCTCTCCTATCTTCCTTAGCTTCCCAAGATTGTCCAGCTGGAATGCCTATGCCCATCCAGATGCCAGCAGGAAGTAAACGGCATACTCAGACTTAGTAATTGAGGAGAATTTCATAACAGGACTGCCCATTTTCATCTCTAAGAGCTATCATAACTGAAGTAAACACTGTAATGTATTTAAGCTGATATTCTTTAACTTTATAGGTGTTCTAAAGTTGAAGTTATCTTGTCTGAAAACAGTTCACTTTCAACCTGATACCACAACTGCCATTGAATGTAATAGGTGAAATAAAGATGCAAAAGAAGACATGAGACACCAATTTATGCATCTCTATTGACTGAGGAGTAGTAGTTACTTGATGAATAGTTACTTCACTTACAAAGTTAACAGGGAAAGGTGACTGTGTACCGACATGAAAACCTAGGCAAAGTTAGAAAATTCAATTACAATCAAATGTTTATGAAACAGTAGTGAAATGACTTTCATAGATGCATAGCATAAATATTGAAAAAAGAACAACGTGCAGATTAAATACATAAGATGCTGGGCATATATGTAGAAATGCTTAAATAAATGGGCGCTCAATAATTTAAAAAATAAATAAAGGTTGTTCACAAAAAGAGTAAAGCAGGGTTTGGAGAAGCAGTAAGGGTGGTACAAGAGCCCAGGGCCAGGAACAGCAGAGAGCGGGAGGCAGTAAGCCTTCCTTAGCCTTCTGTAGAGCAGGAGTGAAGCAATAGGGGGCTGGGCACCAAATAGTGGGTCTCAGACACGCTCCTCCCTGCTGGACCTTCTCATCTGCGAGATGCTGGAATACTTAGGAATGCTAGTCAATCTCCCCACAAACTTGGAGAACAGTGGAAATGGATGTAGACAGGCAAATAGAAATAGTGAGCACAAACCTGAGATGATGCCGAGATTTAAAGGGGAAGATGCAGCTAACATTTTCCTGACAGATGCTTCCACCGTCTTCCTCCTTCTGAAAAACTTCAACTCCCAGTTCAGTTCCCATTCACTGTAAATCACCTAACTACTGCACCTGCAGGTTCCTATCAAACCTCTTCTTCTCAAATGAGGACATACGTCAATTTGTTCATCCTCTTCTGCCCCATTAACACAATGCTTCTGTATGCCACAGACTTTCCCTGGGAATTGCATAGTGTATTTACTACCCTGAGCAGAAATCAACTTAAAACTGACTCAACTATCACTATTCTGAAGTTTTCCTAAGGTTTCATTTTTCCTCCCAAAGTTCTCACATAGTGTCATCTCCAAGCATCCCTCTATACCATGTCCAAGAAGGAGAAACCAGTGAAGCAGCCAAAATACAGAAAGGAAGAGTTTCCAAGAAGATGATGTTTCACAGAAGAGGAGGGGATCAACTGTCCATTGCTGCAGAGATGCCAAGAAGTGAAGGACTGAGAATTGACCCTTAAATATAACAACATGTGACTCACTGGTGACCTTGACAAGAGAAATTTCATAGTAATTTTGAAGTGACTATCTGATTGGAGTTGTTTCAAAATGAACCAGAAGCAGAATTCAAGATGGAGTACAGACAATTCTTTTGGAGTGCTTTGCTTTAAATGGGAATTGAGAAATAAGGAACTGTAGCTAAAGGGGATGTGGGATTCCCATTTTGTCACATTCACTGTGACTCTGGCTTTTCTCTCCTCTCTCCTCAAATCCCCATCACCTCCTGCCTCATCCTTGCTTTCTTGTTTTACCAAAAGAATATAAAGACAACCAGAAAGAAGCATCTCCAAGTTGTCATCATGATTGCTAATCCTTCTACATTCAACATGAAGCCAAGTGTGTTTGCATGCTTTTCTGCAGTGGTGTTCATGGTGCAGAAGAAGTATTACATTAATTAGGGCTGGGCTTTGCTAGGTCTGAACAATTAAGGATGCTGGGGACAAGGACAAAACAATCTGAAAATTATTTTGTGATACATTCCATTCTCTCTGATTCCTGAGACCATAAGAACCGCCAGTCCAGTAAAATGGCTCAAGATGCCAAGATGGTGGCAGTTTACATTAGCTCCAGAGTTCAGAGATTTTGTCAAAATATGCCTCTTCCTTTAACTTTTCATTCTGCATCTTGGCTCTACACTTCTCCAAACTTTCTCCTTTCAGCCTAATCACCCCTTGGAGTAACACGTCTCCTAATATCTAAAATGGTTTGCTTTTATTTCATAATTTCATAAATTATTCTAAATATAATGGGAAAAAAGACTGTATTTGTTCAATCTGTATTAAACATGATTTCCATCAGAGTATTCAATTGTCATCTTTCCAGAATGCAGAGTCTCCATTTTAGCCTAATTGTATTTGGTAGTGCTTGTAACTCTAATACAGTTTATAGTCATGTCTTCATTTTTAGCATCTTTTGAACAAAGATCATATTAGGCTTGGGGGAAAGACTAGAAGAAGAATGTTTCCCACCCTCAAGAAACTCTGGGTAAGCAGACAATCTATAAGTTAACATGAGCTGTGCAGATGAGGGGTGGGGGGAGATAAGAAAGGGCAGGGGAAGAAAAAAACGCAGAATAAGGGACAAGATTATCTGATCTCATTGCAGCAAGACCTAAATTCTAATTGAAAGAAAACACAAGGGACACAACATTAAGAGTCTACAAGGAGGAAAGCCTAGACTTGGGAAATGTTTAAAAAAAACTATGTCAATTTATTTTGTTTCTTGGGGAAAAAAAATCCTACAGAAATAAAAGCAATGCACTGTGCTAAACTTACAAGTAGTGTGCAAAAGGAATTGACTGTTTGGGGAAGGCTGTTCAGAGTAACAGCTCTTAATGCCACAACCAGCGCTCTGAAGAAACGTCAAGGCAGAGCTAAGAGATAAGTCCAAGAGCAGGAGTCTGAGCACACATACATTCTCAGTGGGAAGAACAGTCTTCTACAATCTTTCTAAATAACCTTTGCACCACTTCTATGAACCCCGTAGGACTGGGACCCTTATAAAGTCCATGGCCTGTTAAAGCTATTTATAAAACTTTTCTGAGGTTATACAAATATACTGTCTCCAGCGCTATGTAACTGAAAGTTATAACCTATTCCTTAGTGGATATCTGAGTTTTTAACAGATTTTAAAAGCATCTTTATATAGGTTAGGATTTTGCAGAGAAAAAGTAATCTGATTGTAGCTACAGATGTATAATTGTGTATCTATATTTAAATCTGCTGTAATAATTCTACATCACATCAATAATCACCACTACTTCTATGTTCTAGACAGTGGGCTGTTCTATATACATATGTATATATGCATATGTAATATATGTGTGTGTGTATATATGTATATAAAATCAAAGTTCACCTCCACAAAAACATTATAAGACAGGTGTAAGTATTCTTTTAGAGAAAAGGAATTGAAGTTTTTAGTGAAATGACTTCTCTGAGTCTCTCAGTCTTCAATCAGCAAAACCACAATTCACATCCAGACACCCCCCAACCCAGCCATAAAGTCGGTATGTTCTGAACAATTATTATATATGTGTGTATGTTTCATAAAAAGGCTAAACATATTTCCTTGAGACAAAAAGTGGTTCAGGGCTTTTGCACTCCCTCACCAGTCTGGGCCTGGGGCAACTCAACTGCCCCTTTTACCTTGTGTTACAGATGGTCCTGGTTTATTAAAAATGGGACAAAATTGACAGCCAGGAAATAGGGAAAGAAATGGTACTATTTCATTTTAAACGGGATGTATTGTCAGTTTATTCATAAAAGTCAGGTACAAGGAAGGCGCCTCCTCTGAGCGGTGTGTATGGGCAGACACGTTTCCGGGGGCAAGGGTCAGCTGGCAGTGACTGGAGTTGGCTCAGAATGGATGAGGGTCTGCTGACCACCTTAAAGACCCTGATCATTGGCAAGAGTGGCGTGGGCAGGTCCAATCTGTTCTTGAGACTCACAGATACCTTTGACCCAGGACTTGCAGCAACAATAGGTGTTGGCTTTACAGTGAAAACAATTTCTGCGGATGGAGATAGGCTAATGCAACATGGGATCCTGCTGGTTAAGAGAGGTTCAGAACATTAACTCCCAGCTATTGTAGAGGTTCTCGGGGTGTTCTATTAGTGTATGATGTCACAAGGAGACATACCTTTGTCAAAATGGACAATGAATTGGAAACACACTGCACAAGAAAAGACATAATAAGCATGCCAGTTGGAAATCAAACTGATAAGGAAAATCATGGCCTGAAATAAACAAAAGCCTGATATTTGCATGGAAGCATTTCTTGTTATAGAGGCAAGCGCAAAAATGTATAATTGTGTACTGTGTGCCTTGAGGAACTGATTTTTGTTTTTATTTTGAAGGAAAGGTGCGGGCAGGAATGAAGGCAAGTAAGCAGGCAGGCAGGCAGGCAGAGCGAGGAAGAAGCAGCACGTTGTTTTTAGTTAGTTGTTCACACTGGTTTTTCCCTCTGGTCCATCGGTGTGTCTTGCTCCTTCGGAAGTGACTGACGTAACTGTTGCTCCACCAGGGTGTGTCTGAGGAACCTGCTGAAAAGATCACTCAGACACTTGGACTATGGGGAAGTGAGAACCAGAAAAGGAGTCAAACTGTCACACGAGGAAGAAGGTGATAGAGGAGGCGCCTGTGGCGGTTACTGCTCTGTGTTCTAAACTCTGGGAAACTCCATCTCTTGCAAAATTGATCAGATAGTGACACGTTTCTGTACATAAACTCTTTAATTGCTCTTTTAGGGATCTGGCAGTTTGCATATCATTGTTTAGTGTCAGGGCAGTAAATATATGCAAGAAATCCCACTCATCAGCTTTCTCAGGTAAAATGTTATGGTGGGCATGAAGTTTGTAGTCTAGTTTTTCACGTGACATAAAATGGGTGTATCGTTATCTGTACATTTGATTTTATGATTTACACTTATCACTTTTTTTTAAATTCATTTATCCAGTGTTTGCTAATACGGGATCTAATTTTGGTCTCTTTTTTGATTAGCTACACCTATCTATTACTGAATTAACTGATATGTAGAACTCCCAGAACCAAGTAACATCAAAACTGGTGGGTTATTTTTCAGGAATAATAAAAAGCATGATTCTACAGCTTTTCTAGGGTATTTGTTGACAGGTTAGCTTGTAGGATGAAGCAAAATTCTCTTTACAGAATGTGGCTTGGGCCAATTTACAGTCAAGTCTTTATTTCTTCTGATGATGCTTCTCAAGTAGCATCGATATGTTAGATAAGTTTCAGTCTTCTTATTTACTTCAATGAATAGTTCAGTTGCTTAATTGGAGTGATAATTCTGTGATACCTACATGGATCTAATACTGTGATGTGCACTGACCCTTTCTGTAGAATAGAAATAAGGATTCTCCCTTTTTTGGTTTCAGAAGGACATGAATGGTGTGTTTATGCAACTCTTGTATTACTACATATTTTTCAGCATAGGGCCTATCTCTTTTCTTAACTCATTTAGTATTTTACTGCAGTAACTTTGTTTTATAAATTAAAAAAAAACTCCTATGTGTAGGTTCCCCGTATGTGGTTTCACCATTCCTCAAATATGGCAACACATCCTGCCCTCCACCAAATCACCAAGTGCTCTTCACCATTGTCCAGTGGGCTCTGCCATCACTTACTAACCCACCACCCCCAACCCCCATGCCCTATCCCATTCCCTATTTATAACCTCAGTTCCACTACAAGTGTCCTAGGGTTAGTTTTGTTTTATCTGGGGTTTTTTTTTTTTTATCTATTTTTTTGTTTTATCTATTCACATTTCACCTATAAATGAAGTCATCTGATATCTATCGTTCTCTTTTGACTTTTTTCACTTAGCTTAATTCCCTCTAGATCCATCCATGTTGATTCAAATGACAGGATTTCATCTTTTCTAAGGGCTGTGTAGTATTCCATTGTATATGTGTACCACATCTTTATCCATTCATTTGATGATCTGATATTCAGCACTTAGGTAGTTTCCAGTTCTTAGTTATTGTGAATAGGGCTGCAATGAATATGGGGGAGCAAAAAATCTCTGCAAATTAGTGTTTTGTACCTTTTAGTTAAAAGCTGAGAAGTGGGATGGTGGAATCCTATGGGGTTTCCCTTCAACTACTTGAGGACTCTCCATACTGCTTTTATAGCAGTTTCACCAATTTTCACTCCCACCAATAGTGTAAGTGTTCCCTTTTCTCCATATCCTCACCAACATTTGCTGTTTCCAGACTTTTGGATAATAACTAATCTCTCAGGTGTAAGGTGATATATCATTGCTGTCTTGATTTGCATTTCCCCAATAGCAAGTAGGAACATCTTTTCATGTGCCTGTTGGTCTTCTATATATCCTCTTTGGAAAAATGTCTCTCCAATTCCTCTTCCCATTTCTTTTTATTGAAGTGCCCGTTTTTCTGTTATTGAGTTTTATGAGTTCTATATATTTTGGATATTAAGTCCTTGTTAGAAATATGGAATGTAAATATCTACTCCCAATTAGTAGGTTTTCTTTTGTTTAGTGGTTTTCTTTTGCTGTGAAGATTTTTAGTTTGATGTAGTCCCAGTTGTTTATTTTTCTTTTTGTTTCTCTTGATGCTGGAGTTGAGTCCCAAAGACCTCTCTAAGGCTGATGTCATGGAATTTTTCCTGTGTTGTCTTCCAGGAATTTATGGTTTCTGGTTTTATGTCCAAATATCTAATCCATTTTGAGTTAATTTATGTGAATGGTGTTAGAGAGTAAGGTCTAGTGTCATTCTTTCGCATGTGGCTGTTTTCCCAACACCATTTATTCAAGTGACTTTCCTTTCTCCATTATATGCTTTTTGATTCCTACATTAACTGACTATATGGTAGAGTCAGTTTCTGGTAATTCAGTCCTATTCCACTGGTTTGTGCCTGTGTTATTATTCCTGAGCCATACCATTTTGATCACTATCACTTTGTAGTATAGTTTAATGTCTGGGAGTGCAATCCCTCCAGATTTGTTCTTTTTTCTCATAATGCTTTAGCTCTCTGGGTCTCCTTTGTTGTTCCATACAAATTTTAATAATTTTTGTCCTATTTCCTGGAAATAAACCCAAGGGATTTTAATGGGGATTGCATTAAATCTGTATCTTGCTTTCAGTAAAATGCCCGTTTTAACAATGTGGATTATTCCCAGCCATGAGTAGGCAATGTCTTTCTATCTCTTTGTATCCTCCGTTATATCTTTTAAGAAGGACTTGTTTTCATTGTAAAGGAATTTCACCTCCTTTATTAAGTATATCCCAAGATATAGATTATTTTTACTTCTATTTTAAACAGTGTGGTTTTTCAAAATTTCATTTCCTTCTAGCATGTTGTTTGCATATAAAAAAAACTTCTAGAATCACTCAACAAATACAGTAAAGTGGAAGGCTACAAAATCAATGCACAAAAGTGTTGCATTTTTATACTTATCACTTTTAAAGCCAATACCTTTTTCCATAAATGCTGTTGGTATTTGTACAGGTACCTCAACTGTAGTTTGTGTAATGCTTATGATTTCTGTATATTATGACTTCCTTAAATGGCTAGTTGATATCAAAAACCTATTTGTTTTGATGGTTCAGAAACAAATATATTAAGCAACAATATAAGAAAGGTATATTGCTTCCAAATTTTGATTTGTGTGGGAAAATACTGTTGCAATGAAAATCTTGGTAACCTACTGTAACAAGTAGCCAATAGTTTTTTAAAACCATCTTATACAGACTAATAAATATTTTCCACAGTTAAAAAAAGATTGTATTTCTCTGCAAATCAAAACAATAATGAACTATCGCCTCACACCTGTGAGAACGACTGTTATCCAAAAGACTAGGAACAACAAAGTTTGGTGAGGAAGTGGAGAAAAGGGAAACATTTCACACTATTGGTGGAAGTTGGTGCAGCCTTATAGAAAGCAATATGGAGAGTCTTCAGAAATAATTGAGAAATTCCTTATGATCCCATCATCCTACTCCTGGGTATTTACTTCCAAAATACAAAAGTACTAATATGCAGAAGTATATACACCCTCATGTTTATTGCAGCATTATTTATAATAGCCAAGAATTGGAAACTACCCATGTGCTCATTATCAGATAAATATATAAAGATGTGGTGTGTGTATATATATATATATATACACATACATGTATACATTATGGAATATTACACAGTCCTAAAAAAGATAAAGTCCTATGATTTGTGATATGATTGAACTAGAGGCAAGTATTAAGTCAAATAAGTCATAAAAATCAGATGGAGAAAGACAAATACCAGATGATCTCACTCATATGTGGGATATAAATAAAGCAAACAAACTGATAAAACAGAAACTAACGCTTGGGACACTGACAATGTATGAGGTTACCAGCAAGGGAGGAGGTGGGGGTTCAATGGACAGTGGTAGAAGACTTTTGGTAATTGGTGTTGGGTGTGGTGTGTTGTCATATATTTCATAAATGATGAACCTGTATATATAGGCTTATATTAATGTATAAATCAAAGATGACTGAATAAATACTTTAAAAATTAATAAAATCATTGCATTTCCTTGAGTTAATCACTTTCAAATGATTTGGTATAAATACCTTAGCAAATTTTACTAACCAATTTGATGTCCAGTGTTATTTTCCTATAAACCACCTACAAAACACCAAAATATCTCAAATATTCCATTTTAAAGTCTTTAGGATGTCAAATGGGATGTAAGCTCGTACCAGAATCTTTACTCATAATTACTTAATGAGGATACCCAGCATATTGAAAAAGAAATCTGAAACAAGTTTTAGATCACTAATTCCCTTCTCTCTATTTATGGAAGTCAGAATATGCTTCTGACTGCATTATGACTAAACACCTATGGTTTTCATTTGACTCACACTCGCATCATTATTTCTGATACAGTGACCCTGCCAGTGATATAAGCTGTCAAATGGTAGACTACATTTCAAGTTCACCTTTGAGTCTCTGGTGAACCTATAAAATCTTTATTTATGTATTTATTAACTTCATATTTTAATGAAAAAAGAGCATATTAATCAAATGTTCTATTTAGTACCTACAAGTTAAATTGTCACCATTATGGAAGGTAGTTTTCTCAAAATAAAAAAAAAAAACAAAGCATTGCTCAATGCACATTATATGCAGACATGTGGAAATCAAAGCTCAAAGGTTAATGAAATGCACGATAGAATTTTTTTTTAAGGAAGGCAGGCAGGCAAACAGGAAGCAGGAAGAGAGAGGAGAAGCATTTTATTTAGCTGTTCATCATAGGTGCCTTGTTCCTTGTACCATCACCCCCTCACCCCTGCCCACCCCATCCTGGGATGTGAACTTAGATCCTTGGGCTGTGAACTTAGATCCTTGGGCTGTATGTGAACTGATCCCCAGGAACAGGCTTAACACCTAAGCCACTAGGGTACACCAGAAATCCCTACTTTAAAGGATGGCTAAGGATTGAGTAAATATCTCCTAAACAAGACTTCTAGGAATACAGAATTTCAAAAAGTGAAGGAAAGGTTATAATGTAACTCTTGAATTTAAAATCATCTTTTGACTCTTTTCTTGCTTATTAAAAGTAAAAGCCTAAAAAAAAACCTTCCTATTTAGGAATGCTTTCATTTTCTTTTTTTAAAGCCAATTTTTGATTCTCCAGGTACTCTTTTAATTGCTCGTTAAATTACTGAAGAAAGCTAAGAAAAAGCATTACAAGTTCTTTACACACACAACACATATAAAAAATTATATATATAAAATGATTTCATCAAAATATATCCAGATTATATATTATAGCTTTGTATTCTTTGGAAGTTGCTTTCTCAAAGAGAGGTACCAAGTTGGATACTAAAAAGGAGCTAAGTCCTCAAGGCCTTGAAGTGCATAGATTTATCAATCTATTCTTTTCTCTCCTGCACTAACATTGAAGCAAAACAGAGTAGTAATTCCATGCATATGTGCATATGTCCTTTTTTAATTTTTTTTAGTGATCTGAGATCAGGTTCCTAATTCATTATTATTAAAATATGCTTAGAAATTTGAGAAGGAAGATGAGTACCTAGTGTTCTTAGAAAATCACTACCATAAAAAATGGAATTAAAAATTCCACAGCTAGTGTCAAGCTCATTTTTAGACATGCAGAGTTTTCTAAATCCATAAAAGTCTCAACATCTGACCCATTTCATTTTTACAAGAGAAGGGGCTATTGCACTGGAAAATATGCATAAAAATCTGCAGCATTCAGAGGCATTAAACAGTTTTATGTCTTATGTATCCTGCATGATAGACACCATAGCACCTGCTGCCTTAGCTCTGCTGGCTGGTAGAAGGATGCCTTCTCTTTTTAGAAGGGATCCAGGCCAGTTCCCTTTCCAAGGGCTGAAGTAATACTGCCATCTCCTGTTCGCTGAGGAAAATGTGATGAAAATACCCTCAAAAGGAATGCAAAAGTGGAATTGGATAAAAGAAATTGGAGAATGTTGACTTTCATAAACTAGCCAATAAATGGCATTATAATGTTCTCTTAATTTTGATTTTTTTAGATAGAAATTAGGTAAGTTTTTATCTAAACATTAGTCATTCTGATTTTTCTGAATTGTATTTTCATGATCTAACTTTCAATTATCTAATGTATACAATATACACATAAATAGAACATTTAAAAATAGGAATTATATACACAAATATTTGTGTGATATATATGTGCATATACACATACATACATATATATGATTTCAATATGAGCTAAAATATTTTCAAGAAATCGATTTCTCTCCAGCGATTCCACATTAAGAAACATAGAGGAAAGTACATGAAAAACAAGACTAAAAACAGAAAGCCTCTTATTCTAGAAGTTTCTCTCCATCTCTAAATTTCAAAACCTGAAAACATATCTACAAGAGTTCATATCTTCAAAACACAGTTTTTTCAAAAAGTCAATGTTCAAACAATAAGAATAGATCACTGATCTCCCTGCGAGAAGTTAATTAGCTGGAGTAAATAAAAACGTGTTTCTAAGTGTGTATGTGTATATGTATATATGTATGTATGTACACATGTACATATATGTATAGCTTTTCCAGTGTTCTTGTTATTGCTACTCTAGGATGAGAATCAAGTCTATGAGTACACATCGTAGGGAAATCCTTCAGAAGCAACAGGTATTTGAGTGCCAGGCTAGCAACATTCTGTCAACAGTATCTCAGAATAAAAGATATCTAATTCAGTATTATTTTTAAAAGTCCCAGTTTTCCTACTAATCAATACTCACTTAAACTTACTTGCAACCACTTCTTAAAATTGAAGCTAATTTATTTACTTTGTTTAGTGGCAAGGCAAAGCAACTCATACAATTTGAGGCAGGTTTTCTTCAAATCTCTTTTGGGGACAAATCTTTCCTCATTTCCCCTTTTTGCTAAAGACACATCCTTGGCTCTAGTGATTCATCTGTGTGAGCCACACAAGCCTCAGTGCCTGATATGCAGATCATTAGTTCTGGAGACTTTACCACTCTGCACTAATGGCATTTGCCTAGAAAACAGGAAACCAGTGCAGGTCAGAAAACAACTGCATAGACTCAAATACACAGCATTGCAAATGGATGACCCCTGGGAGACATTGTTTCTACACTTTAACTTTGTCTAATCATTCTTCCTCATCTATGGAAACCAAGAGGACACCATCATTAGCTTATTTTTCAGGCACTAAAAGGTGTTTATGAACTTTCATGTTTATGGTTCTCATCAGTGATATTCTTCACCAACACACACATAAATTGTTAAAATAAAACCCATATGTATTAAATTTAGAATATTTTCATCTCAGCAAAAAGTAAGTCCCATAATCAGTCAGTATACCCACAAGTCCAAAGGTTTCTTAGGGCATGTCCTGGAATTTGTGCCTCTGTCGCTTCAGTTAGAAAATTAGGGAATAAAAAATAAATTAAATAAGGGAATCAAATGCAAATGAGATTATTCCTCAGGTTCTTGCACTTTAAAAATTCAGATTCCAAGTGCATATTGCCAACAATGGGAAAAGCTTACCACATCAGCTCTAATGTCCCAGTCCTAGTGGTGAGACAGTATCTTCTCCACAATTATAGAAGGTAGGTAGGTAGGTCACATTTTGGTCAATCCACATAGTTACTTCTAGAGAACAATACAATGAATAATAATAGATGTAATAATAATAATAATAGGTGGCTCTCAGAAAATAATTTACCACAATTTTTGTTATGTTTATTTTAGGTGACAGTATTTTTTTTTTTTTTTTTTTTTTTTTTAAAGATAAGGTACAGGCAGGAAATGAAGGTGAGCAGAGACAGGCAGGAAATGGTGAGCAGAGACAGGCAGGAAAGCAGGCAGAGGGAAGAGGAAGCAGCATTTATTTTAGTTTTTCATCTTGGTTGTTCCACCTGGCCACCCCGGGATGTGAACCGAGGTCCTTGAGATGTACATGGACTGTGCTCTTGGTCAAAGGCAGCTGATGAAACCACTACTCAACTGGAGCACAGTGTTAAAGTATGAAAGAGTATCACTTTTGTTGTTATGCAGAATAGTGTTTTAATTCCCTAAATTTTGTATCACTTACCAAAGTGATAACTTTGGGAGGTGATCATGATATTATATTTTTTGTACTTTAAACGATAATCATAGAGTTCAGTTACATAAGAGTCCCTTCCTGTAGACAGTCTTCAAAGGACTAAAACGAAGCACGAAGCAATTTGGGTATTATCTTAAGATAACAAAAAGTTAGGGTAAAAGAAATACCTATTATTTCTTTGTACAACTGCTTACTTCTTATTAATGAAGTGTCAAGAAATCAAAGAAATCACAGAATTACATGGTAAAGCAATAGTTTATGCTCTCCCACCAAGCTCCACGTAGGGGATTTTTGTTCACATTACAGATTTGGAAGAATCTTTGCTTGGTTGTTTTCCAGGTTAGACAAAGCAATATAAATACTATTCAAAGTTTGTGGGTTTCTCCCTTAAATGAGATTTTCAGTCTCTCATACAAACAGGCTGTTAATTTCTAAAACTGAAAGCCTTACTACAAAGAATGACCTAAAATATATAGATAGGATAACATTTATTTTGCAGCTTTGAGAAAATTTTATCACACAAGTACAAGTAGGGAACTGGCAATGTTTGAGAGCTTTCACATCAACAAAATACTATCTTAAGTCTATCTGTGATCACCAGGGAAAACAATTACTGAGTTGTTTTGCAATGAAAGTAGAACCAGTTAATATTCATTTATACTTATTTTTAACTAATGATTTCTAATGTTTGGTGATTACTGCTCTAAATAAAAAATGAATGCTGACATTTTCTCCTTTTTTAACTGAAGATAGTGTGGTGTGAGCAAATCAATACATCCTTTGTACTAATTTTTCTCTCCTCCCCATCGTTTTCCTTCTCTACCCCCTCCACCATTTCTCTCTAGGCTCTCTTCTCTTACCACCTTCCCCGCAGAAACAGGACTTATTCTTAAAATGTGACCTTCATCTGCAGCAAATACACTGAACATTACTTGCAGTTGTCACTGATGGTACCGTGATTCACGGACCAGGTAGGTTCTGCCTCCTCAAAGGCCCTGTTGCCCACTGCTCCAGCAAGTCACTCACCTCTATCGACATAAAAGCGTCTGAAAAACAGCTCATTTCTTACCCACTTTATGTTTATTGGCTCCCTCATGATAGTTTCAAAGTGTAACTGAACATTAACTCCACATACGGCTGTCCTGCCTGCCACTAGCCAGCACTCCTGAAGGCACCAGACAACGACAAAGATAGCAGGTATGTTTCTTGGGTCTTCAGAAGCTTATTTACAAATCTGAGAGGTTTAATATATCTTGTATCCTTTCCACATAGGACTCTGAATCCTGCTACTATATGTTAGCATTTTTCAAGTTAGGTTATCGCCTGCATGTTTAGAGTAAAATTCTCTGGGCTATTTATGACAGACATTTGGAATATAACATTTTGAACTAGATGACTTTATTTCAAAATGCAGCCTTCGGGTGGAGGTGAAAAACGTTTCCTTTCTTCTTTAAAGTTACCTGAAATAATGGCAGAACTGCCAGACTTTATGATCCACGTGTGGGTAAGTACCTCCGAGCAAGACACAACACACACCCATTCAGTAAAACATCTGCTGACCCGTGGAACTCACCAGGTATATCCAGCGTCAAGTCTATAGAGAATGCAGGGTTTTAAAACTGCAGCATTTGGGATGTTAACATTTTATTTTCCCCTTACGCTTTTTTTTTTGCATTTTATGTGAGTTTTGCTCCTTTTAACCTGTGGCAGCACTATGATCTATTACAGGCCTTTTACTCAGTATTTCTCTAACAAGCCAACCAGGCACAAACAGGACTTTTATATCCGTTTGTAAATTTTAGTTGGGAGTGGTTGAGTTGAGAGAAGGAAAAATAAAAAGACAAATAGTACATTTGTGTAAGGTTTAATTCACATTGCTTGTACAATACTGTGCTGTAGGCCAAGTGTCTCAATAAATAGGCTTCAAAAAGAAATTATTACAGTATGAAAAGTTTCCCTGAATTCATGTGCCTTTTACTGTTCCCAGGTCTCAAAATTATTTTTTCAGACTCTTGGAGCTCTGTACCCTGTATTGTGATAGGATATGTTTCTCAGCCCTGCTCCCTGGAGTCGATTTGGAGCGAAGGGAAGCTGAGACAACTTGGCACCATTCTAGTCTGAGGCCCAATCTGAGAGATTTCACTGTTGTTGCCAGAAAAAAAGGGAACATGAGAAATTAAAGGGTCAAAGGGGTTGGAGTTTAAACCTGAGAAGCAAGCCCACAGAGTAAACTTATAGCCAATCTACCAAATAGTGTTGGGGAGTTTATAACTAAGAAAACCTACAAATAGACCGGTAGATAGGTAGGTACTATAAACAGGTAGATTGGTAGACACGATGGCAGGTAGGTAGGCGCTGTAGATAGGTATGTAGGTACTAAAGGTAGGTAGACAGGTAGGTACTATAGATAGGTAGAAAGGTGGTATAGGCAGGCAGGTAGGTAGGTAGGTAGGTAGACAGAAGTGGAAAGTCAACCAAGGGACCTATCCGGTCATATATTCCTCCAACAAAAAAATGTGAGTGCCTGATGACCCAAGTACTGTGCTAGGCACCAGAGGACCCAGCACAGAACAAAGTCGATGCTTCCATGGAACTACTGTGTGGGCATTATAATCTCCAAAGCACATCTGTTGCCTTGATAGTCGCCAAATTATACCCATTTTCCAAAACAGACCTATCTGAAATCTTTCGGTCTTCAAGTAGCTGGACACATTCTCAATGCAGTGGAAAAACAAGGAGCCTAATGAAAACATACAGCCCACTACTGTGGATCACAAACTTTTCTAAGGGTACGTTTTAGTTTCAATTTCTTAGTTGTAGAGAAAATATCTGCCGGTCACCTCAAACAACCTCCCACAGGCCAAAGTGACCTCCAGGTAGGGCATTTAGGTTCTAAGCAAAATAGGAAAAAAACAAATGCAACCAGTAATAGTAAACTGAAGCCCAAGAAACTGTTTGAAGTGTGGGAGAAGGGTCTTCTCCCAAGGGGAGCCTGCTGGAGTCAGGGCTTCTTCTCTTAGCTTGTTTTGCACTGAAAGGCCCCTCATCAGCCAACAGCCTTACTGCCCTCTGCTGTTCAGTCTCCTGAACATGTTCCAGTTCATAAGAAATGCAGTTTTACTACATCAGTACATAAATTCACTTAGTCACAAATTCACTTGGTCACGTTATTAAACTTTCATATTAATGGTACTTTAAATTAACTTCTAGACTATACCATTATTTCATTTTAAAATTTTTTACTATAAAAACAGTATGATTAAAAAGAAAAGCAAAAGCAAAATATACCTTTCCAGAAATGATTAAAATATTAATGTATCTTTCCAACCTTTTTCTGCCAGCATGCACCTTTATCAACTAAAATATGGTCTTATTGTTTTGAACACTGCTTTGAGAATTCTTATACTGAAAGTCTTTCCATGTTTAACAGTATTGTAATATCCCCATGTATATTTTTCATAATTGTTCTTTCAACCAAAGTTCTGTGATGAATATACTTACAGCCATAACCATTTTTTCATTTACTGGCATTCTTAAAGGTATTCTTCTGAATTGATGCTTTGCATTTTTTAAAAATTATCCAAAACTTTCCAAACCTCCTGGACAAGGCCACAGGATTACCCGTTGTCTCCATCTTTATGTGCTTCACAACTCAGTTCAATTCATTTATAAACAACTGATTTTCAACTTATAAACTTTTTTTGACACATTCCTTTCCCAAAGCCAATGTGTTGTGGAAAAATTAAATTCCAAATGGAGTGACGGGCAAGGTCAAGCAGGCAGGGAACGAAACTCTGATAAATGTCCATTTGGTGTAGACAAAGAACCCTTAGTATCACTGCCCTGGGTTTCTAAGTCTTGCTAAAAATTAAAGCCAATTTCCATCAGCAGACTGACTAAACTAGCTGAAACATCACATTTGTGACAGCAGTCTGAATTTAGTTCTTATATAAAACTAGAAGCATAATCCTAATTTTTTTTAAAAGGGACTCAAGGTTTATTTTTGCCTGGCAAAGTGCCAGTTGGTCCAGCAAACCAATGTGCTAATATTGCTATAGCCCAAGTCCTAAATATATTACCAGCCCCTCTAAGAGCTTCCTTCCTCTACAACCTGTCCCCAGCAGCTATTTACCAGCAAGGAGTTAAGACTTCACCCAATAGGCTCTTCAGGGAAGGCTGAGACTTGGCCTCTGTGGGGCAACATCTCAGTTGAGCAGTACTTCTGGTTTTGTTGGAACTCAAAGAAAGTTTTTCAGGTTCATCCCTCCCCTTTGAGGGATCATCTTTAGCTGAATGGTTAAAGCTGTGATCCCAGGTCTTCTTTAACTGTCCTCAGGTGCCTGTCAGGAGCGCAGGAAGCATCAAAAACTTGCTGGTGCCTAAAAAATACTCCTGGAGTCCAGGTCTTCTATCTAGAAAAAGCTAGGTCAGTCACTAAGATTTACTGATGTTTCCACATTTAAGTTTACAGTACTTCTGCCTATTTAACAGTCCTATTACCTCAACAATTCATTTAAAAACACTTGTTAACATTTTCCTATAGATGTCTTGGGTCAGTTAAATCTAAAAGTGGTATAACAAAAATACAAATCTTAACAAATGAGGGTCAGGCAAAAAAAAAAGTGTTCAGGGGAACAGAAAGCCTTGGCCGTCTCTTACATAGCCAACAAGGATGCACCTGTCTTTACCCACAGAACCATCAGCTCTGTGACTGCCTCAATGAGTCTGGGTATATTACAGCAACTGGCCTCATAAAACCTATTTTACCCAATAAAAAAAAGATACTTGTTTCTGCCCTAGCACTGAAGTGGACGGGCTCCCTTCTGAATCCTGTATAAGCTACCAAAGTCAGAACTAGGCTACAGTTCTATTCACAATGGGTCCTGAATATATTGCTAAGTAAAAGAAAGGTCAATTAACAGAAGTTGTGGACAGGCAGTATGTTTTGACTAAAACCCAGACAACAATGTTGGTTAATAGCTAAGGAGGTCCCTGCTTGGGAAGTTGGAAGTTAACACATTAAGGTAAATACATTATATAAACTAGCTGCCCTTTGAAAATGTATTTAAGGCAGGATGAACTGTACTTTTAGGCACACCTACTTCAGGTAAAAGCAGGTATAAAGGAGACAACTAGGGATTCCTTAAGAGTAGAGCTGACAGACATCAAACAGATCTGGTCTGTCCTAATGCTGTAGAGAAGTTATTCCAATGCTAAGGGTAATGAAACACAAAGCACTAAGGTCAAAAATGCAGTGATGTAGCCAAAAAAAATAGGTTTTTTCCTTAACTTTGCATTACATAATTCCTCATGAAAGATCACCTAAAAATGTTATTTCCTTATGGTAACAGTTCAACTAGTCCCAGGAACAGAAGGACAAAATGTTTGAATAGCAATAAAAGGACACTTGAATTTAAAACATTAATTTTCATTATTGTCAAATAGTTGTTTGACATTTCATGACTGCAGGCTCCTGGATTACACTGTAAGCCGTATTATAGCTCCGTTGTCTACAGTTGAGCCATTCACTGTACCACAGTATACAACAGAGGACAATCAGCCTTGAAGATACCAAAGATTTAAAGGCAGATTTTGGAAAATGGCTTAAACTTGTAAATTTCCACTTGAAAATGTATGGGTCATTACTTCTACTAGAGACTTAGGGGTTAGGGGACACTGAATTAAAGTCCAAGAATGGACACTGAACTTTCCTTATGTACTATCAACACATCTAGAGTACCACAGCCTAATTCTAATCTTGCCCACCTTTCCACTTTTCAATTGATATCCACAACTTTGCTTTAAAACTCACTGCCCAACTACACTTTATCAATACCCAAACTGTACTAGCCTTCAGCCCATTTCTCTAAGTCCTAGGATGGCCTTATCACAGTGTATAACAAATGTCCTCACCAAAGAAACTGGCTGCCACCAGTTAAGCCTATCTTTGCTGAGGCTGCCCAAATACTTCATCCCCAACACTGAAGTCACTTACTGGTATGGAGTAGGCTGGCTTTCAGGCAGAAATCAGGACGGGAGATAAATAACATGCTTCCAATTATTTTTGTTAGTAATCATTTTGCTTTTTTCCTTTCCTAGAGACTGCACTTCACCACCCTAAATAAAGAAAAACTCAGACAGGAACAAGTGTCAAGATTTTTTATTTCTTGCATTTGAAGTACTCCTCGATGACATCCTTGGCCTGGGACTCTTTGCCATAGTCCTAAAATTAAAAACCACAAGTAATTTCTTTACTAACATTTAGAAAATTTTTAGAAAGTTAGCAACATTAAAAAAAAAATGATTATCATTAAAAATTTTTGTAGCCACTTTCAGGGACCTTAAGGACTTCAGTGTCTTTAAGGCTCGTAATATGGCTTCATTATTGCCAGCTTTTTCTAAATTTCTGCAGAAACACATTCAGATAAGCAGAATCACTGGCTGGCTTAACTTACAGTCCATTTTCCTTTTCTGAAATACAGAAAAATCCATTTGAGAACCATTCATTTCCTTTAAAAGGTTCTTAACTCCATACAGATTTAAAGCCTGGTTACCCAGCATGCAACCTTCACCGCAGAGATACTGACTTACCTTAACCACCACACAACTGCAGCCAACTACTTTTCGGGGTTTCCCCTCTCTGTCAATTTTACAGAGGCCTACCCATTCCCCTAGCTTCTTATTGTCATCAACCTATTGGGAGAAGACATAAAAAGAATTAGCAGACATTAATAACACTAAAAAATATATTAAAACCTGAGAGCTGTCATCAGATAGGGTGACATGGCAGTTTCCTCACAACAGTTCAGTAGAGGGAGCCAATTATCATCATATACAGCTCTACCTTTGGTTTCATTCTAAATCAAAGTTAGCATTTAATCCTTCACACAGAAAATGCTATAATAGCTAACTTTGTCATCATCAAAAATTCATGTTTTCACACCTGTAGCAAGCAAAGAGTGCTCTGGTTTAAAATCATGGATAGACACCAATCCAATGACCCAACTGGTCCAATAATCAAGTTAAAAGTTCTTGTAACAATCAATCTGATTGGTAACATACCTTAATTAGGTTGATTTGGTGTTCTGCACAAAGGGCTTCCACCAACTTGACATACATAGGCTCATCACAGTTGGAAGCAAGCACACAGAGATGGGCTTGGCGCCTATAACAAAACCAAACAATGAGGAGAAAGCATAAATTCAGATATATTGCATCATTCTTACCTTTACATAGCAAAACAAACAGCACTTTGAAGACAACTGGTTCAGCTTGACCAATTACAAGGCATATATTTAACTCACCTATAAAAACTGTCTTAGTGGCTCAAACAAAAACACCGAATTTAAGGAAACAAGTTCATCCGTTGTGGTTAAGAAAAAAGATTTATTGGCAAGCCAGTCTTACACATTCAGACTGCTGTTATGTGAAGCACAAAACTACCAAGCAACAGCAGTTTCCTGTTACTGCCTCAGACATTAAATATTGTACAGCAATACAAAGGCAGAATAGTACTGGAAATTCAAACCAAAATCAACTTCAGAACATCAATAAATAGTGCAGTTTCTACTAGATTCAACTGGCATACACCAAATTCTTAATCTTCTGGCTTGGAGACTCAAGGGGATTTAAATTCAACACAAAGTAGTTTGCACATGCAGTTTTGCTAATCTAACCAGCTCAAAGCCTAGAAAGTCTATATTAAAGCATTAAATGGCGTCACAACTCTTACTAATAGCGTAAAAAGGCCCAAATGCTTCTGCAACTGTTTGAAATTTCATTATTCATGGTCCCTCTTGCTTTATACACGCCTAAATGAAATGAGGATGCTCGCCGACCTCTAAATGCGAAATTAGTCCCACAACTTACAGGTTTGTCAGACTGCACGTTTCACTCATGGAAGGAGTGAAGGGGTATCCGACAACTGAAGTCATCATTCAAACGCTGTAACTTGGGTTAAGAATCAAGCGATCATCCCCATTCCAAACCAAAACTCACGAACTTCTAGTGGGCCACACAGATCTGAGTTCGGATACCTTTTCCTAGGTTTCCTGTAGAACGGATGCCATTCTGAACTTTGGGGCTAAGATCAAGAACTTCACGCTTTCTTCCCTCGGCTGCCGTTCTGTTCCGGGGTTCCAACAACCCACAGTATTGAGACTGATACACGTACTTGTCTAAGGCTTTGGCAGCTTCGCGAATTCCACGTGCAAGGCCATCGTGGATGAGGGCGGTCTTCAGCACCTCTTGTAAAGCAGTATTTACGTCCATTACACCTCCAGCAGCAATGCTGAAACGCAACCAAAACGTCCAGTAAACTCTCCACACGTTCCCTAACGCCTTGGGCTGGGCGGTCTTGGGTGAGGTCCGACAAGACAGCTTGAGGACACCCCGACTGAGCCAGAGTCCGCCGGTCGCCTGGTGGCTCACGTCCTACCCGCCCACCACCTCGCGGGTCCCGGACTCACCCTTCCTCGGCCATGGCGGTGGGTTACGGGTGGCGCTGAATCTTGAGTGCACTGCAACGGAACCAAACAAAAACCTAGCTTAAGGACTGAATTTGTACGCAAATACTTATTGTCCACGGCAACAGAATAAGAAACCATGCAGCTCCACCATCCTCCCTCACCGAGCGCAACTCACCCCGGGCCTCCGCCTCCGCGCGACTCGGCGGCGGCAGGGAAAGAGGCCGTTCGCGCCCGCATGACGGTATTTAAGGGCGCCTCAGGACCCCCCTCTGCGCATGTGCACTCCTTCCCAAGAAGGAGGTGGCCCTGATCGTGCCGGGACTCCAGAATTTCTGCTTCCGCATTGAGACAGGGGTTTCGCGAGACTTCAGGCTTTGATCAGTCGTTATTTGGCAAGTGCAGCAGGCACTAATGTGGTCAGCCTCGCTTTGGCGCTCCTGCCGGGGGCGTGGCCGCGGAGGACCAAAGCTCTCGTTCTACGGCGCGGGAGGAGGGCCACGCGCGCCTGTCCGCGTGGTCTCAGAAAGCCCGCCGAGTTCCAACTTTCAGAACACGTGTTTTAACCTTTCACCACTTTGTAAATGGGCTTTCCTGAGCGGCAGTCTGCTTCTGAAAAATTCAGATTGCCCTTGAATGTGCCCTTCTGTGGGTATCCCTATCTGTGTGTATGTTTTCATGAAACGGAAGCCAACACTTGTCAGCACATCGCAAGCCTCACTCGCTGCGCGTTAGTAAATGGACCTTACAGCCGGTGATTGTTGCGGTTTCTAAATGTAGTTGGTCTTAAATGAATCAGGCTTTTTTTTTTCCCCGCCTCCCTTTTTAATACTAGGTTATCCCCTGAACTAGTAATCCTGGGCAAATGGTGATTCAGTTTTAAACACAGTGTACCAGAGGCCTGGGAATGTAGACAGGAACGCGTACGACGTGGTCTTTGAAGAAGTCTGGGTTTAATTTGCCATGAAGGACTAGCAATTACAAATGGAATTCGAGAATCCTAAAAGATTTGACTTTTCCCAAAAGTGATATTGAAAACTTTGCACTTATTGGCCACCCCTTCCCCATTTTCCAACGCAAATACTTGAATCAGCTGAATATAGTTTATGCAGTCTTTTTCTTTTATATTAATTTCTCCTACTGAGTCGCCAAACCAGCCAGCAGTTACTAAAGTATTTAATAGGTGCCAGCACTGTGGACACAGCAGATAATCGGTGAGTTAGCCAGAATAGAGAGACACTGGACATTAAGAAACTGATGAGTTCGTTTTAGCTTTTCAGAACTTTCAACTTTGCACTTTAAAAAGCTTAAACTGCTTCTATCCATAACTCATCTTAAAAAGGTGTTCACTACTTTGGTGTTCATGGTTGTTCATTTTATTAATTACTGAGCTTTTGCTTTAAAAAGAAAAAATAGCAAAATTTCTGATGATGAGAGGATGTATTTGTTGCTTTTGTGTTTGTGATGGTATTAATATTTCAGTCAAAGACTGGAATACCTAAAGACACCAAGTTTAATAGTGATAGAAGGTGCAGAGTGAGGATGATGTGGAGGAGAAAGTCTTTAGGCTTATGACAGCCCTTGAATCAGACTAAAAAGGAAAGAAAAAGGATTCTAACACAAGACACAAGAGTATGCTAATTGGAGGAAAGAGCAACGGTGAAAGACATATCCTTATCTGTTTTAGAAGGTACCTTAACATATCAGTATTTTTTAAAGAAAGTGCAGTAAATAGTGCAGCAAATTTCTCATCTAAAATTAGTAAAGGTTAATATGCTAAATATACTAGTACATTTCTAACCCCCATTCCCTCCCCGCAAAAAATATATTCGGCAGGGAATTTGATAAAGACATAGGAAACATAAATGGAGAAAATAACCATTGCCAAGTTATGAATTTATATAGGGGGGAAATTAATTAAGTACATTTTAACCTATACTATTTTTCCCATTGCAGTATCAAACCACTCTGACTTGATTTCTGTCTTTTAGCAGCTTGTAATCTTTTCCGTAAATTTCTGCCTTCCGTCCTCTTTAAAAAGAAAGAAATTGACTAAATTCCCAGTATTAGGACTTGTAACTTGAATCACCAGCTAATACTACATTGGGTAACTAATAAAGTTGTTGGTTTTTACTGCCTTGAAAACCAGAGGGCAGTTTAGAACATTCGCAGATACTGGAAATGAAAGAGAGGGTTGGCCAACCCAAGAAAGGAGAGAGGCAGAAAGGGAGAGAAATCGGACATTCCCTGTATAAACTCTGCCCTAAACCGCTGGCCCCTGAAATAACATGTTCATGGGGCAAACTACAAGCAACTAGCTAAGGCTAAACAAAACACAAGATATCACTTAATTCTCATCACTGAGAAAATAGATTACAAAGTTTGAGTCAAAACTGGTTAATTCTTGCAGAAATTTTTAACCAATGTTTGTTGAAAAAATACAAAAAAAAAAAAAAATCCAGTCTTTACCATGTATCTTTCATAATGTTCTTAATTTGACCCAAAATTATGATATACACTAAGAAACAAGAAAATATCATTTATACTCCAAAAAAAGGCAGTTGATAGAAACTGACCCCAGGATGATCAAGATGTTTAGCAGATAACAAATTAAGACAGCTATTAAAAATGTGCTGAAGGATACACAAAAATGTTCATAATGAATGAAACAAATGGGGAAAATAGAAACTATAAAAGAGGATAAAATAGAAATTTAACAACTGAAAAATAAAAATGGGGAAATGAAAAATTCACTAGAATGTCTAGCAGACTGACATTGACAAAAAGATAATAAGTTTAAAAGAATCAATCTGGTCATGCCCTGGTGGAGTATGGGTTAGATTCAACAGAGGGAAGTCCACACACCTACCAAGAACCCAGGTTTGCATCCCAGTGGCCAGGAAAAACAAGATGAACAGCTAAATAAAAATAAATGCTTCTTCCTCCTTTCTCTTCCTACCTGCCTGCCTACTTGCCTTTCTTCCTGCCTGCACCTTTCCTTAAAAAGAAAAAAAAAAAAAAAATTCAATCTGAAATTACTCAATTTAAACAACAGAGAGAAAAAAAAAAACTAAAAAATAGGGGCACCTTGTTACTTAGCAGATATATTTGTAGCCTTTGGCTGATGCAGTCCACACACATCCCAAGGATCTGGGTTTACAATCCAGAGTCAGGGGAAACAACCAAGATGAACAACTAAATTAAATAAATGCTTCTTCCTCCTCTCTTCCTGCCTGCCTTCCTACTCACTTTCATTCCTGCCTGTAATTTTCTATTAAAATAAATAAATTAAAAGACTAAATCTGTGAGATGAAATCAAAAGTTTTTAAATGTATGTAGTTAAAAATGCAATTGGAGCATCAGAAGGAGATAAGAAAATGAGAGAAATAAAAAATAATGTCCACAAACTTAAAAAAATTGAAGAAAAAAATTTACAGATTCAAGAAGCTCAGTGAAGCCCAAGAAGTGTAAGTACAAATATATATAGTACATTGCCAGGATTGCTCCTGGAAACAGGGCAGAGGAAGGGGGTGCCGCAAGAGACTGAGAAACTCAAGAGAAAATGAGATAATAGAAAGCTGGAGTCAGGGGGCCAATAGTCTCTTAGACTGGAGAGCCTAGAATACCCTGCCCTCCACCTATTTATTGAGTTCATACATAGTATTGCTTCGAGCAGCTTATGCAAGCAAGTTTATAGTTACATTGGATTTGCTTATGCAGCCCTTTGCTCTCTAACTTGATAACTATATCTATCTTGCAACAGTTACAACAACACACTGCTCCAATGCTTTCCCATGGCAGCCTCACCCGATTCTTCGGGCCTGATGTCCTCCATGTTCTGCAAGCTCTCACTTTGACCTTGTTCTATTTTCTGCCCCCACCAGTACTAACTAAGTATATCGTAAGTGAACTGCTAAAGACAAAGTTAGGAAAATTTCCTATAAAATAGAAAAAAAAGAGAAAGATTACAAGTAGAAGAGAAAGAGTAATAAATAAGAGGACCAGTCTAGAGACTCACTGGCTACATGAAGAGTAGTTCAAAAAGAAAGAACAAAATAATGGAAATACCATCATCAAAGAAATAATTCAAAAATATTCTCCTTCATGTTTTGATATTAGATTGAAGAGACAACATAGAGTAAAATAAGATTGGAGATGGTTGGATCATAAATATTTCAGAAGGTCATTTTAAGAGACCTTCGCTAGAACTAGTCTTTTTGCTTAGAATGGCTCTAAAGACTCTCCTTCACCTACCTGCCTACCCAGGAATTTTTACCTAACTTTTAAGACCCAGTAACATCACTTCCCCAGAAGCTATCCTGGACTTACTTAGTCAGAGTAAACAGTTCTTCCAATATGTTTCTATTAGAGAACTCATTGCATTATAGTATTTTTTTTTTTTTTTCAGTTGTTCACCCTGGTTGTTTCCCTCCAGACCCAGGACCTGAAACCAGGGGCATGTGGCCTGTACTCTTTTGGAGGCAACTGACCTAACTGCTGCTACAAATGTACCTATAATAATTAGTAATTGGTGTTTTACATGCTAGATGTAGGTATGCCAAGCTATTAGCCTTACAACTGCAACAATTCCAGGACCAGAGACCAAAATGCCTAGGTCTCTTGCATTGCATACCCCTTGGGGTTCATCATTAAATGCTGGTTGAGAGATGAATGTCTAAGTTGTAATCAATTGGAACAGTGGGAAAGAGATTGCCCTTAAAGGTTCCATGTAAATTATTCACCATGAATGTTCCCATACCTTCCTTCTATTGAAGACCACTATCTGGGCCCCTCCTAAAGTTGGCAGGACTCCAAGAGATTCTCTTGTAAAGTGCTAATAGTAAGTCCTTTAAAAAGCCAAAAGAAAACAAACTCAATGAAAAAAAACCTCACCTAATTCTTATGGATAATTCGAACTATCCTCCCTACTTTAAACTTCAGTCAGAACCTACAGGTGGGATTCTGGGAAAAATGGCAAAAGTTAGCCACATTGAATGACTGGTAAGGATTTTTTTTTTCCTTCCTAAGTTAAATGTGCTCAAACCTTGAGTACAATTCAAAGTCCCTCGTGGAGGAACTTTCATTCTTTTCTTATAAAGGCCTTTTATATCTCCATTCCTCATATCTTCTCTTACCAAAAACTTAACTTTCTGTGTATGCAGAGAATGATCCCTCTATTATTTCTAGTAACTTTAATTACATATATTAACCAAAATCCTTAATTCTTAAAAACCTTAATTTCTAGTGAAAACAAAAGAGTAAATAACTGTCTTGTACTAGCCTTCTGTAAACTGATGAAATTTTAAGTACATTTTATACTTTTTAGAAGTATATTATTCTTCATTGTGATATTTTCCATTGTGAAGCAAAACATGCTTTACTAGTAGACTCAAATATCTTTTTTTATCTGTAGTAAGAAATGCAAAACATCTCTACTGAACCTCTTTATTCAGTAATTAGTATTTTGTACTTTAACTTGTTTAGAAAATGATCTAGATAAGTTAACAAAATCTGGAGGTTTTAAGTAATACCTCCACCCCGCCAATTGTTGTTGAGGGAAAAGAAAGTGATTTTGTTCTAAAGTGAAGAAAACATAGGGTAAACAATGAATCTAAAAAGGAAGTTGCAGAAGTTTTCAGGTGAAAGAATCTTGGAAAAGGACTTTCATGCTTGGTTAAGTTGGATAAGATTAAATAAATTTGTTATTGGTTTAGAAAATAAGTTTTAGGCATGCCCTGATGGTGTAGTAGTTTAATCCACTGCCTCTGGCTAAGCACAGTCAATAGAAATTCCAAGGACCCCCGGTTCACATCCCTGGACGATGAGAACCATGATGAACAACTAAATAAAATAAATAAAAAAAATGCTTTCTCCTCTCTCTTCCTGCCTGTCTGCCTGCTCACCTTCATTCCTGACTGTTTCTTTCTTTAAAAAAAATTTTTTAGATAAATGTGCTTATATGAAACTAAACCTTAATTTTCTTTCATCTGCTGAAAGGATAATCTTCTTAGATTATTGGTTTGTTTTTAATAAGAAATCATATGCAAAGTATTCTTTTTTTGTCATTTTGAGTAATGTGCCTGGAATGTAAATATTTTGTCTCTCACCAAAATAACCCTTATACTAGACTTCTGCCATCCTGCTGTCCTTGTTGGAAGGCAACTGTCTGCTCATGAATTAGAAATGTTGAGATGGACAGTGCTGGTAAATTAAATAAATGGAACTATGCAAATCCCAAGAGGACCAGTTGGTTCTTACAAGCTCCCTAACACCACATTTTGTTTTTCTCAGTTTTTGTATTCCTTCACTTGCCGTGGTACATTTAAGATGACTCAAATTATGACTAGACATTAATAGGAAGACCTCCATAAAATTGCAAAAAATAGTTTGCCACCTCTGCTAACCTACCGGGTCCAAATGCCGGGAAAACTTTTTTCCTTGGAGATCTCAGGCCTCTTCCCTCTGGACTGCATGCTAGAACACGGGGAATTATCCTGCTTATTATAATTATATAATCATAATAATGACCCTAGTGCACTGTATTATTTCAAAAGCTTTAAATGCATGTTTACAGTCACTAAGTATCAAAACAATGATCTCTGTGAGACTAGAATGTCAGAAAAGAAACAAATGACTCCTTTAAGGAGTGTTGATTGTTAAACTGTGACCTGTGAATCAGAGGGATTAAGCAAAAACCATCATGAATTTTGGGGATCCCTGGCGGAGGCGACAAAGGTTGAGAACTACAGAGCAGTGTATGAGAGTGTTGCTAATGTCTGGAATTTTGAACATATCTCTCAGCTATGCTGAAAGCTGAATCAAAAGGTGCAGGGGGTGAGGGGGGTATTGTTAAAAAGAAATAATAGGCCCTCAGTGCAGTCACATATACAAAGCCCAAGTCAGGAACCCAAGACTTAATACCTAGCTTGATTGTAATTTCAACCTTCTCCAGAAATGTCGTCTTTACTGGTCAGTCTGAAATTTCCTTGTAAGCAACAGTGAGGGCATCTGCCTTGTAGTCCCCTACTATTCCCCATAGTTAGTATATCTAAAACCAAAATAATCCATTTTTCATTCATGACTTCCATGTCTTGCTTTTAAAAAAATTTTCCCTTTCTGTAGCTCTTTGGTGTGCCTTTCTATTTGAGAAAAAAAGTCACCAAATTTATAAATTGTTGAGTTAAACCAATTAGATCTTGACTTTTCCTTGATTAGATTTTTTGTTGTTATAATTTGTCTTTTATTTGACCTTTGACCCCAAATCAGGAATTCACGAGTTTTCCAACTTTAACTCTTCCCAAATAGCAAATACAAGGCAAAGATAAGTGAAACGTCTACTTAGTTGTGCCAGAAAGTTGAGGTTTCGCCCAATTTAGCAGTCACTTGTTGAGTGCGGAGCCCTCACCGCCCCTGTAAGGTGGCGTTCTCACTGCAGTTGTGTGACTGGAGAAACCGACCACGTGGGTAAGTATCCTGAACTGAAACTCAGGTATCTGCCTCCAGGATTCCGACTCCCAATTTCTACGTTGCTTCATCAGCGTTCATTAAAATTCTGGCAAACATTTTTCTAACTCCAGGAGCTTTACATCAGTTCATTTATTCCCAGTTCACTATGCAGTGTCTCATATTACAAACACTGCATCATTTACCTACGGTGAAAAACAAAAACAAAAAACAACTCACTCTTTTAAAGATTAAATAAATATAAGCCTAATTTTCTAATTCAGGTGTGACTTTCACCCCCACATTTTTACCTTCACAAAAACTTCCTTTCTTGCTCTCGGTACAGTGCACACGTCTTAAAGTAGAGGGTCCAACTATACGAAATCCAGACGACTACTCTGAGCCCCCTACACCCTCACACAGAATGAAAGAGGAGAGGATACTGGAGATGGTGTGGATTATAAA